>JBAKFZ010000096.1:0-43806 GCA_037355385.1 Saccharomycopsis sp. FM-2023a
TATTCTTCATTATTATATAATATAATTATTAATAGTATTAGTAAAAAAATAAATTGTAGTATTTATGTTTAATTTATTTAATATAGATTTTTTAGATCCTAATTATTTATTAGATATCACATTTATAATTAGTATAGGATTTGGTATTTGTATTATTATATCTGATAATCCTATGTTTAGTATTTTATATTTAATTGCTTTATTTGTTAGTATTGCTGGTTATTTATATTATATTGGTTTAGGTTTAATGAGTTTATTATATTTATTAGTTTATGTTGGTGCTATTGCTATATTATTCTTATTTATATTATCTTTATTAGATATTAAAGTTTCAGAGTTAAAAGCTAAATCTATTAAAAAAGATATTCCTTTAATTTTTATTGTTTCTAGTTGTGTATTTTTTGCTTTTGCTAAATATTATGATTTAAGTATTGATTCTATATTTATTAATGATTTAGTTGATTATAAATATAGTGATTATTATCATAATTTAATTAATGATGAAGGAAGAAATATTATTTCTTCTATACTTAATAGTAATGATATTAATACTAATATTAATTCAGTATTTATTAATAATTGATATAATATTCATAATATTAATGAATTAACTGGAATTGGTAATTTACTATATACTGAATATGCTATCTCATTTTTAATTATGGGTATTATTTTATTAGTTTCTATTATTGGTGCTATTGTTGTTACTACTACTAGAAAATAAATTATAAGATTTAATTTATAAATTATAATATAGTCATAAATTGTTTAATTATAATAAATAGTTTAATGATAATCTAATTTTATTTTACAATTAATTAAGTTATTAATTATTTTATTAGTTAATTAGATATTTTTAATTAATTAATTATAGGTCCCATTTAATTGTGCTTTTAGGGCTGAGGGATTTATCCCCGATAGACCCTTTTTAGGGCTGAGGGATTTATCCCCGATAGACCCTTTTAGTATTATTAATAGGGCTGAGGGTTTTATGTGCGATAGACCCTTTAGTATAATAAATTTATATTTTTAGTAGGAAGAATAAATAATAATATTATTATTATTACATAAAAGAACATGAGATAGTATATTTATAAATATAATTTTAAATATTATTTATTAATTATTATATTAGGTATATTATATAGTATATAATCAAATATATTATAAAATATGTTAGAATTTTGAATCTGAATAGAATCTGAATAGATATAGTGGATTATAGAAATAAAATTATATAATGCTTTGAAGTATAGTTACTATATTAATTTTTGTAATATGTATTTTATTAAGTGTAGCTTATTTAACTGTAGCTGAAAGAAAAACTTTAGCTTATATGCAAAGAAGATTAGGTCCTAATGCTGTAGGATATTATGGATTATTAATGGCTTTTGCGGATGCTGCTAAGCTTTTATTAAAAGAAATTATTATTCCTAGAGAAGCTAATTTTGTTATTATGTTATTATCTCCTTTAATTGCTTTAATATCAGCTTTATTAGGTTGAGGTGTTGTACCTTTTGGACCTAGTATTACTATTGGTGATATTGAATATGGTATTTTATATGCTTTAGCTATTAGTAGTATTGGAGTATTTGGTAATTTATTAGTTGGTTGAGCTTCTAATTCTAAATATGCTTTATTAGGTAGTATACGTTCTACTGCTCAATTAATTAGTTATGAATTAGTTTTAACTACTATTGTTTTAATTGTATTAATGTTAGTTAGTAATTTAAATATGACTCAAATAGTTGAAACTCAAAGAGTTGTATGATATGTTATGCCTTTATTTCCTGTTTTAATAATCTTTTATATAGCTTCAGTAGCTGAAACTAATAGACCTCCTTTTGACTTAGTAGAAGCGGAATCTGAATTGGTTTCTGGTCATATGACTGAATTATCTGCTTCTCCTTTTGTATTATTTTTCTTAGCTGAATATAGTAATATTATGTTGATTTGTTGTTTAAATATTGTACTTTTCTTAGGTGGATATTTAAACTTTAATATATTTACTAATTTATTCTCTGTTAGCTTTTTAAGTAATTCTTTAATATTAGTTCTTATAGAAGGATTAATTTATGGTGCTAGTCTTGGATTAAAAGCTAATGCTTTAATGTTTACATTTATTTGAGTTAGAGCTGCATTCCCCAGAATACGTTATGATCAATTAATTAATTTCTGTTGAGTTATATTATTACCTTTACTTTTTGCTATTGTAATATTAATACCTTCTATATTAAGTAGTTTTGATAGTTTACCTATAACTATATAATATAGATTGTTTATTTATAAATATATTTTAGATATTAATTAGCTTAGATATGGTTTATATAACTATTTAATAGTAGATTATATTTTATATTATTTAATTATTTAATAATAGATCAAAATTATAAAGATATGATATATATTTTATCTCTATTTATAGATTTATATATTATATATTTATATATTTATATATATATATATTATATTTTTATATATTTATATATTTATATATTATATTTTTATATATTATATTTTTCTTTATAAGTACTTACATATTTAATATAATATATGTTAGAATATATAATATTTATTTTTTTTAAGATAAATAATTATATATATTAAAAAGAGATATATTTTTTAGAAAAAATAATTTATTATAATTATGCAATTAGTATTAGCAGCAAAATATATTGGAGCAGGTATTGCTACAATTGGATTAACAGGAGCAGGGATCGGTATTGCTATCGTATTCGCAGCTTTAATTAACGGTACATCAAGAAACCCTTCATTAAAATCAGAATTATTCCCTTACGCTATCTTAGGATTCGCCTTATCTGAAGCTACAGGTTTATTCTGTTTAATGATTTCTTTCTTATTATTATATGGAGTTTAATTTTTAATTTTTCTTTTTTAAAATAATGATATAGAATAAAAGAAGTAATAAATTTTATGATTATATTGAGTATAACTAAATAATTAAATCTTAATTATTTTATTATCTTGTATAATCAATATTCTTCATTTATTTCTATTTATTTTATATTATAAAAGTGGATTATTATATATACTTGATAATTACTTATTATATATAAATATTAATAATTATAAGTAATATGGTTATATCTATGATTATATTCTATTATTATATTCTATTATTATATTCTATTATTATGTAAACATAATCTTAATATATAATATATATATAATGATTATGGCGAAATGGTAGACGCGGTTCTTTTAGGCAGAATTTTTTATGAGTTCAAATCTCATTAATCATATATTAATTTATTTTAATATTTAATTTTATTATTATATAATTAGGATCTCATCGTCTAAGGGTTATGACATCTCTTCTTCATGGAGAAGGTGCTGGTTCGAATCCAGTTGAGATTAGTGAAATATTAAATTTATAGAGATATGTAATATTATATAATATATAATTTAGTGTTATATATCTTATAGTATTAAATTTGATATTTGATATTTGATATTTGATATTTGATATTTGATATTTGATATTTGATATTAATGCACTTTTAAAATACTATTTATATTCTTTTAATATATTAAAAATATATTAAAAAGATATTAAAAAGATATTAAAAAGATATTAAAAATATATTAAAAATATATTAAAAAGATATTAAAAAGATATTAAAATAAGTATATAATATTTTAGGAAATGCTGGGTACGATCCAGTAACCTCTCGCGTGTAAAACGAACGCTCTAACCAATTGAGCTAATTTCCTTTTATCTCTTTTTTAGAATCGAACTAAAATAATATTATTAGAAGTAATATGCTTTACCATTAAGCTAAAAGAGAAAATTAATTGCTACTTATTGGATTTGAACCAATACGCTAAAAGCCGTGCCTCTTAAGAGCACTGTGTCTACCATTCCACCAAAATAGCTTTAATAATCAAGTATATTAATAATGAATTATTATTATTACTTATAATATATCTAGAATTTATCAGTTTTGAGTATTAAAATGTCTATAAGTAGTTAAAAGGAGTATAAGTAGTTATAATTAATATGGATAATTTCTAGTTACTATTTGTAGTTAGTATAAATAGTTATAATTAGTATAATATTATATTAATAAGTATAATAATTTTAATAATATTAATTATAGTAATAATGAGTCGTTGACTAATAGGTAAGTCCGTTGATTTTGAGTCAATTCATACTAGTTCGAATCTAGTCGATTCAATAATATAATATATTATATTATATATTAGGGATCTGTAGCTTAATAGTAAAGTATCATTTTGTCATAATGAGGGATGCCAGTGCAAATCTGGTTAGATTCGTATTATAAGATTTATAAATATTTATAAATATTATTTTATATTTATATATATGTATATATATATTGGGAATATTAGTCATTGGTAAGGCAAATTATCTGCTAAATAATTGAATTTATTTCTTATAGGTTCGATTCCTATATATTCCGATAATTTTTTATTTTTATAACTTCATTATTTATACTTTTAATACTTTTAGTTTAATGGTAAAATATTTGTTTACGAAATAAAAGATATAGGTTCAATTCCTATAAAGTATTATAAAATATTATAAGTATAAAAAGTATTATAAAGTAGGGGCCTAAAAAAAAAAGAAATTCTATAAAGAAATTCTATATATCTCTATTTATATAGAAATTCTATAAAGAAATTCTATATATATCTATTTATATATATAGATATATTTATTTATTTAGGAGGTGTTGTTTAAGGTTAAACTAATGGATTGCAAATCTATTTATTAGGGTTCAATTCCCTACATCTCTTTCTTTTATATATTATAAAAAATATAGAAATGTAATTTTTAATTAACCAATAATAATTCTAATTTTAGGATTATTAAAAAAAAAAATAATTTTATAATAAAAAATTAATAATTAATAGATATTATATATATCTATTATAGCTAAATAATTTTAGTAATATATTTATATAATTGATATTGTATATTAAATATAAATATTATCAAAATATTATAGATTTATATTATTATAAATCTTAAAATAAACAATTAATTATGGCAATTAGAAAATCTCAGGTTTATTTATCATTAGGTAATAGTTACTTGATCGATTCTCCCCAACCTTCATCTTTAAATTACTGATGAAATTTAGGTAGTTTATTAGGATTATGTTTAGTAATTCAAATTGCTACTGGTATATTCTTAGCAATGCATTATTCTTCACATATAGAATTAGCGTTCTCATCAGTAGAACATATCATGAGAGATGTTAATGGAGGTTGATTAATAAGATATATGCATGCTAATGGAGCGTCTTTCTTCTTTATATGTTTATATATACATATAGGTAAAGCTTTATATTATGGAAGTTATAAATCACCTAGAGTTTTAGTTTGAACTATTGGTGTAATTATATTTATTGCTACAATAGCTACTGCTTTCATGGGTTATACATATAGTAGCCCAAAATCTTTTAAGAAATATAAATTTAATAAAAATCTACAAATTAATTTTAATAGGCCATTTTCGACTAAGTCTATAATAAATAAAGACTTAAGTATTAAGTCTTTTATTAAAGAAAAAGATATTACTTCTTGTGAAGAAATTTTTAATGAATTAAATATTAAACCTGAAATTTATTGAGATAATTTAGAGAATAAATTAGTTAGAGAAAAAGTTAGGGAATCATTAATAAACAAGAGTGGAATATATATAATAATTAGTAAAGTATCTAAAAATTATTATATAGGTTCTGCTCATACTGGATATTTTTTTTCTAGATTTCATAATCATTTGTATACTAATAGTCCTAAAGGGAGTAGATTAGTACAAAGAGCTGTAAAAAAATATGGAATTAATAATTTTATATTTGCTATACTAGAATTTTATCCTTATGAAGTAAATATTCATAATAATGAAGAACTATATGCTTTAGAAACTTCTTATATCTCATTATTATTACCTGCATATAATATTTTATCAGAAGCTGGTCAATTTTTTGGGTTTAAAGATAAAGAAATTAATTTTAATTATAAATCTAAATTAGGGGAAATTACTTTATATAAAGAAAGAATAAATTTATTACAAGATATTAAAAAAAAACATATAGAAATATGAAAAAATAATAAAAAGAAAAGAGAATATTTTTCTTTAAGTTTATCAGGTCTTAATAATATTATCAAAGGAAGTAGTAAAATAGTTTCTTTATTTTTAAATAATATTTTATTATGTGAGTTTAATAATATTAATACTGCTTGTCATTATTTATGTTGTAGTAATAAAACTATTAATAGGGCTTTAAATTTAGGGTTTATTTATGTACCTAAAATATTTTTACCCTTATTAAATAACGAGCATATTAATAATCAGAATTCTATAATAGAATTTATTGATGAATCTCAGATAAATGATTATGTTTATAAACATCATAAAAATAAAAATTTAAAGTTAAAAGCTACTTTAGTAAATAAAACTAATTTTGTTAAATTATTAATTAAAATTAAATTAAGTAGATTAAATTAAAATTTTCTTATTTTCTTATAAAGATAGTCTATTAGTAACTAATAATTTAAGATATAGAATATATCTGTATTAGTTATAGTAATTAAAAACTTACATAAGAAAAATTACTAAATAATATATTCTATACAAAATAGAATAATAGTTTAAATAAAACTATTGGCGATATTGATGAAAACGGTTAACGTAAAAAAAAAGAATTATATTTTTTTATAAGACCGTCGGTTTTATGTAAAATCGCTACAGACTGCATCATCAATAGGTATCTGAAATGATGCTTAATGTACAGTCGGTTATTTATTTTTAAAATAATAAATAATATATTGTCTTGTATACGGGCAAATGAGTCATTGAGGTAAAATATGTGCCTCAAATATTATATTAAATATATTAATTATGATTTTATATTTAAAGGTTAAATATTTTTATAGTCATATAAAATTTGATAAAGAATGTACCAAACGTTCTGAAGTATTAAATTTTAAAGAACCATTAAATGAAGAAATATTAAGTATAATATATGGTTCTTTATTAGGGGATGGTCATGCTGAGAAAAGATTAAAAGGTAAGGGAACACGTATAACTTTTTATCAAGAATCAGTCCATAAAGAATATTTATTATATTTACATTATTTAATAAGTAAATTAGGTTATTGCAATACTAATAAACCCAAAATAAGGACTAGAATAGGTTTAAATGGAAAAATAAGATATATAATAAGATTTACAACTTGAACATATGAAATATTTAATGATATACATAAAGATTGATATATTAATAATATAAAAATAGTACCTAAATCAATAGATAAATATTTAACACCATTAGCTTTAGCTATATGAGTTCAAGATGATGGTGGTAAAGTATCTAAAGGTTTAAAATTAGCTACTAATTATTTTATATTAGAAGATACTCTTTATTTAGCTAATTTATTAACTAAAAAATATAGATTAAAAACATCAGTTCAATCAAGTGGAGTACATAATCAATATATAATTTATATACATCAAGAATCTATGAATAAACTTAAAAATATTATATCACCTTATGTAGTTAAATCTATGAAATATAAAATAGATTAATATAATTAAATTTAATATAGTATAATATTATAATATATTAAGCAATATATAATTAAAATTAATATAGTTAATAATTAATTAAATTATTTTTAATTATTATTAATAATAATATTATGCAACATTATTGAAAACAGGTCAAAATTATTTGTTATGTAATAAGACCGTGGGTAGATTATAATATCCCGACAGAATGGTCCAATAATGGGTATCTGAAATGATGCTTAATGTTCATTCGAAACTAATCATTATTACTAATTAATAATAATAATGTACAAGGCATATTTAATTTAATAATATATGTACATAGCTTATTCTATTTTAACAGATATATTTATTTATTTTTAATAAATATATTAGAATATTATATATATTCTAAATAGCATATGTTTTTAGTTTTGGCTACAGTTATTACTAACTTATTCTCAGCTATACCATTTATAGGTAAAGATTTAGTTCCTTTTACATTAATATGAATCTTACCATTATATTTAATAAATTTTATATATAAATTATTATTATTTAATAATAATCATAATCATAATAATAATAATAATAATAATCATAATAATAATAATAATAATAATCATAATAATAATCATAATTATAATAATAATAATAATAATAATCATAATCATAATCATAATAGTGAATTATTTTCAGTAGATTTATTAGCTTTAATCACAGGATTTATAGATGGTGATGGTTATATTAGAATAACAAAGAAATTAAAAAGATCATCAAATATAAATTACATAGCTATAGCGTTAATAATAAATTTGGATTATAATGAAATAGATTTATTAAATTATTTTATTAAAAAGTTAGGTTATGGTAAAGTCTATTATATAACACCAAAAAAAGGTAATAAAATAGTTAGATTAGAAATCAATAAAACAGATTTAATAAATAAATTTATACCTTTATTAGAATATCATAATATACAATTTTTAACTAATAATAGACAAAATGAATATTTATTATTAAAATATATTATTAATCATAATATAGTATTATATGATGATTTAATTAATAATAAAAAAAAAATCAATAATTATATTAATTATAATAAAATAGTTAAAGATTTTAATAAATTAAATTATTTTAATAATTGATTAATAGGATTTACTATGGCTGAGGGATCCTTTTTAATAAAAACTTCTGGAAGTATACATTATCAATTAAAACAAAAAGATAATTTAGAATTAATGAAAGATATATTATCAATATTTAATTCTGAAGTTAATTTATCTATTAATAATGGAAAATATATACAACTTTCATTATCATCTAAAGAAGATATTCAAAAAGTTATATATTTTTTTAATTCTAAAAATGAATATAAAAATAATTTAAGTTTATTAGGTTTAAAACGTATATCTTATGAAAAATGATTATTAGAAATTAGATTAAATAAGAGATATAGTAATCTTGATATTTAGGCTTTTTAAATATATTATATAAATAAAAAATATATTATATAAATAAAAAATATATTATATATATATAAAAATAAAAAATATATTATCTAAATAAAAAATATATTATCTAAATAAAAAATATATTATCTAAATAAAATTTATTGAATATTAATCCAAAAAATTCATTATAGATCCAAATAAGAGGCTTTATATTGTAAAATATAATAGAAAAATAGAGTGAATTGCGTAAAACTTCGTAATTTTATAAAGAATTAATCGGACAATACGCAGCGAAGTATTTTTTATACAAATATTTATTCTAAATAAATATTAAGAAAAATAAACGTTCAACGACTAATTAGTGAGTAGTATAACAATAATCTAAACACGAGCGCTCTACAACCATTAACAAATAAAAAAAATATATCTAAAATAAAAAATGAGTTTTTTAAGTTTAAGTTTTTTAAGTTTAAGTTTTTTAAGTTAAAATTTTTTAAGTTAAAATTAATGGTTGATGATATAGTCTAATTTATGTAGTAATACATAATAAAAATATTTAAATGATATTTAAAATGGTAAGTTATATAAAAATGTTATTTGAGGATCATTTAGTGTATCTAATCCTACAATTCAAAGATTCTTTGCTTTACATTATTTATTACCTTTTGTGTTAGCAGCATTAGTAATTATGCATTTAATGGCTTTACATGTACATGGTTCATCTAATCCTTTAGGTATTTCAGGTAATATAGATAGATTACCAATGCATCCTTATTTCATCTTTAAAGATGCTATAACATTATTTGTATTCCTATTAGTATTTGCTTTATTTGTATTCTTCTCACCTAATACTATGGGTCAAATGTGGCCCTTAATTAACTTTTGTTGATTATTATATTGTGCTATATGCTGGAAGTATTTAATATTAAATTATAATAAAACTAATTATATTAGTGATTTATTTTTAATATTTAATTATATTAAATCTTATGCAAATCCCTTAATAGTAAAATATTATTATAATAAATATAATCAGCAGATAATGAAAATATTAATTAATAATTTTAATTATATATGAGTAACTATTTCAGAGACTACAAGCACACATCAAGTATTATTTAAAAATCTTTATAATTATAGATTATTTAGTCAAAAAACTCAAACTAATATAAAATTTAATCAATGATTAGCAGGATTAATCGATGGAGATGGATATTTTGGTATCACTCAAAATAAATATACTAGCTGTGAAATTACAGTAGGTATAGAAGATAAAAAAATGTTATGTCAAATTCAAAATAAATTTGGAGGTATCATAAAATTAAGATCTGGATCTAATTCTATCAGATATAGATTAAGAAATCAAGAAGGTATGAAAAATTTAATTCAAGCAATTAATGGAAATATTCGTAATAGTAAAAGATTAGTTCAATTTCATAAAGTATGTCATATATTAAATATACTAGTATTGCCTACTGAGACATTAGATATTAATAACAGTTGAATTACTGGATTTTTTGATGCTGATGGAACTATTAATTATTACTATCAAAATAAAAGACCCCAATTAATTGTTAGTATTACTAATAAATGTAATTTAGATGTTTCTATGTTAAAAAATATTTTAGGAGGAAATATATATTTTGATAAAAGTCAAAATGGGTATTTTAAATGAGTTATTGGTAATAAAAAATTGCATCTTCAATTTGTAGAATATATTAGAAATAATCCATCCAGATCTTTTAAAGGAAATAAAATTTATTTAATAAAAACTTTTTATAAATTTTATGAATCAAAAGGATATTTAGAAAATGAGTCTTTATTATATAAAAGTTGATTAAAATTTGAGAAAAAATGAAATAGTTATAGTTATAAATTTAAATAATATTTTTTGAAGATATAGTCCAATTTATATGTATATAATTTATACATATATATTTCGCACCCTGATAATTATATCCCAGGTAACCCGTTAGTTACTCCAGCATCGATTGTACCAGAATGATACTTATTACCATTCTATGCAATATTACGTTCAATACCTGATAAATTAGGTGGAGTAATTGCTATGGTAGGAGCTTTATTAATTTTATTAGTTTTACCTATTACTGATCGTAGTATTATAAGAGGTAACTCTTTTAAAGCTGGTTCTAAATTTGGAGTATTCTTATACTTCTTTATTGTAGTATTATTAGGACATATTGGAGAATTACATGTAGAAGTTCCATTTATCTTATTAGGTCAAGTAGCTACTGCTTTATATTTTGGTTACTTTGTAGTTTTTGTACCTTTAATGTCAAGTTTAGAAAATATATTATTTGTAATAGCTAGTAAAAAATTAGAAAAATAATATATTTAAATATTAAAAAATTAAGAATTATAAGTAATATATAGATAGATATTTAACTATTATATCTCGATTATTTATATATTAGATATATATATATATTATATATATACATATATTTATATATTATATATCTAGTTTATATTTATTATATATCTAGTATTTATATATAATTTAGATATTTTATATAAATATTATATTATATTATATTATTTATTATTTCTTATATTTAGGATAAATGTCTGAGTGGTTTAAAGTATAATATTTGAGCTATTATGTATTATTATAATACCGGGAGTTCGAATCTCTCTTTATCCGAATTATTTTTATAATAGATTATATTTTTAATAATATATATTATATTATTTTATAATATATTATTATATTTATAATATATTATATTAAGAATTATAGCTTAATTGGTAAAGCAAACCACTCATAATGGTTGTAACAGAGATCGAAACTCTGTAATTCTATAATTTCATAATATTATATAATATGTATATATTTCATAATATTATATAATATGTATATATTTCATAATATTATATAATATGTATATATTATGGCCCCCTGAAAGGGGGGGGGTCCTTTAGGTAAGTATAGCTTAATGGTAAAGCCGATTCTTGTGGTGGATCTTATCTGCGTTCAATTCGCAGTATTTACCCTTATTTTTATAATATATTATAAATATATAATTTGAATTATATATTTATCTATATATAAACTTATATAGTTCAAAGGTTAGAACACTGATCTCATATGTCAGTAATGGTAGGTTCAAGTCCTTCTATAAGTTATTAAAGCCTTTATAGCTCAACGGTAGAGCAATAAATTGAAGCTTTATGTGTCGAGGTTCAATTCCTTGTAAGGGCAATTTTAATTATAATATTTTTATTAGTATATAATTATTATTATATATTTAATATATTATAATATTAATATTATAATTAATATTATAATAAAGGGAATATAGTTTAACGGCAAAACTTTTATCTTTTAAGTAATACAATGATGGTTCGAATCCATCTATTCTCAATTAAATTTAATAATTTATTTATATTTCAAATAATAATTTTTATCTCAAATTTCATGTCAATTAGTACATTATGTCTTATAAATATTATAGGATTAATATCTATATTAATCATTCATAATAATCAATTATTAATTACTACAAATAAATTAGTTATTAGACAAGTTGCGTTATCTATCAGTATAATTAGTTTATATGTTGGTATATATATGTGATATACATTTAATAGTAATATTGTAGAATTTCAAGGTATAGAATCAATTTTAAATATAGATTGAGGGTATGATGGTATTGCTTTAGTATTATTATTATTAACTTTATTTTTAGGTCCTATTGCTTTATTATCTAATTGAAATATTAATATTAATAATCAAGATAATTCTAAAGATGTTATGTATGTTTCTTTAATATTAATTTTAGTTTTTTTAATGGCTTTAAACTTTTTATGTTTAGATATGGTATCTTTCTATGTTTTATTTGAAAGTACTTTAGCTCCTTTATTCTTATTAATAGGAATATATGGTGCTAATAATAAAGAGAAAGCTGCTTATTATGTATTAGTTTATACTTTAGGTAGTTCTTTATTCATGTTATTAAGTATTGCAACTTATATCTTTATTTTAAATACTACAGATTATTTGGGTATTGAAAATATTCTTTTAACTATAGATTATCAATGTATTTTATGATTAGGTATATTTATAGGTATAGCTGTAAAAACTCCTTTATTACCTGTACATACTTGATTACCTGTAGTACATTCTGAATCTCCTTTAGGTGGATCTATTTTATTAGCTGGTGTTATTTTAAAATTAGCTATTTATGGTATATTAAGATTATTAATACCTAATTTTATAGATGCTACTATGTATTATTTACCTGGTATTTATGTACTTGCATTAATTACTATAGTATATACTAGTTTAATTACTTTAAGACAAATAGATTTAAAAGTAATTATTGCTTATAGTTCTATTAGTCATTTAGGTGTTTGTATATTAGGTGTATTTGCTAATAATCTTATTGGTGTAGAAGGTAGTATATTATTATGTTTAGCTCATGGATTTGTTTCTCCTGCTTTATTTATTATTGTAGGAGGTATATTATATGATAGATATCATAATAGATTATTATATTATTATCAAGGATTATCTAGCTTTATGCCTATATTAGCTATATATTTTGTATTCTTTAGTTTCTGTAATGTTGGTACTCCATTATCTATTAACTTTTTAGGTGAATTCTTATCATTTATTGGTGCTTTCCAAAGTTATCCTATTATTGTAGCTATGTGTACTATTTCAGTTTTATTAAGTGCTAGTTATCAAATGAAATTAACTAATAAATTAACTGGAGGTAATATATCTAAATATTTAAAAGTTACTAAAGATTTAACCAATAGAGAAATTGCTTTAATGAATTATTTATTAATACCTACTCTATTCTTTGGATTATATCCTACTCCTATTACTGATTTATTAAATATTTCTTGTTCTTCTGTATTATATCATATTGTATAAGAATAATGATATTTATTTATATAAATAAATAATTATTTTTTTGCATTATATCATATTATATAATTATTTTATATATAAATTATAAGCATAGGGTATATTATATATATATATATTAATAGTAGTACCTATTTATACTAGTATTTATATACTCTATATAATGGAATTATAAGTATATAGAATAATATCTATATAATATTATTTTTTATAAGTTTATATATATTATAGGAAAATAGAAATATAAAAAAAATAATTATTAAATATTTAATTTTATTATAATTTATAATTATATATTCTATATAGTTTAATTAATTACTAAATTCTATTTATAATAAAAAATATTATTAAACAGATAGAAGCCAAAGTGGATCGGCACTGTTGTTGGGGAGCAGACCTAGATAGTTCAAGTCTATCCTATCTGAATATTATATAATTATAAAAATAGATTTATGTATCTATTTTGGATATTTCTATTAATAAATATAGATATTTATATAATCTAGATATATTATATAAAAATATAGATATTTATATAAATCTATATAGATATATTATATAAATGTATATAGATATATTATATAAATGTATATAAGTGGTATTATATTATTATAATATAATAATATAAAATAAAATAAAATATAATAATATAATAATATTATAATATTATATCATAATATAATATATTAATATATCTAAAAATATAGATATATATATTTATATCTAACTAAGTATATACTATAGTTTATATACTATTAATGTATAGTTATAATAAATTAATATATTATAAAAATTAAGCACCTCATCAGTACATAATTATATATAAGAATAATCAAATAACATCTAATACATGTAAATATAAAACAGTATTTTCAAAGAATACATGATGTGTATTAGTAAATTGTGAAGCATTTAATCTTCAAGTACAAATACCTAACATTATTATTAACATAACCATATGGAAGAAATGTAATCCAGTACCAGTAAAGAATACTGAACCATATACACCGTCAGTAATTGTAAATCCAGCATTAACATATTCTACTACTTGACATAAAACAAAAACTACAATTAATACAAAAGTTAATATAATTCCTAATAAAGAATTTTTCATATCACCTTGTAATAATGCATGATGACAATATGTAATAGTTGCTCCACTAGCTAATAATAT
Organism: Saccharomycopsis sp. FM-2023a; assembly: GCA_037355385.1. Taxonomy (NCBI): domain Eukaryota; kingdom Fungi; phylum Ascomycota; class Saccharomycetes; order Ascoideales; family Saccharomycopsidaceae; genus Saccharomycopsis; species Saccharomycopsis sp. FM-2023a. The sequence goes on from JBAKFZ010000096.1 coordinate 15,069, forward strand.
AATAGTATTTAATAATGGTAATTCCGTAGGTTTAATTGATTCTATACCTACAGGTGGTCATACATTACCTAATTCAATATTAGGTGACATAGCACTATGGAAGTAAGATCAGAAGATAGCTGCAAAGATTAAAATTTCGGATAATACAAATAATAAGAATCCTAAATTTATACCTCTTCTTACAGCTATAGTATGATCACCTAAATAGCTAGCCTCTGCAATTATATCTCTAAATCATAAAGCCATACAAGATAATACTACTATTGCTGATAAAGCAAATACTTTTAAATTACCTATATACCCATGCATTGTTAATGCTAATGATAAAGCAAATGACATTAATGCAAATGATATAAATATAGGTCAAGGAGAAGGTTGTACTAGATGGAATGGAAAAGCTTGAAAATTAGATCTAACTTGGTTTGTCATATTTTTAAATAAATATTTAAGAAAATTTAATAGTATTTTTCATAATGAAAATATTATTAAGTATTCAAATCAATAATAAAGATTTTAGAATGATTTAAAAATTATTAATAATTATTATTAATAATAATTATTAATTATTCATATCAATAATAAGATATTTAATCAATTTAATTATAAATTTTTATTATATTAAATTAAAAATAATATATTTTAATTATAAATTTTTATTATATTAAATTAAAAATAATATATTTTAATTATGTCACATCAGGGACTCGAACCCCGAATTTTCGATTACAAAACGAATGGTTTGCCAATTAAACTAATGTAACTTTAATAGATAAAATATTTTATATTATTTCTATATCTTATTACGATTATTAATATGATTAATAATATAAATTATATTATTGTTCATCTAATCATTCTAAGAATTCTGGTAAAGTAACTGCTTCTACTTTAATAGGCATAGCTGAATGAGCTACTCCACAAAGTTCTGAACATTGCATTTTATTTTACGATCTTTAAATATTTTTTATTATTATTTATAATAAAAATAATATCCTTTATATATTATTTTATTCTTTAAATGTAAATTTAATGTTTTTTTATCTAATACAATATTATTACTTTTAAAATAATTTATAGTTTCAGTTATACTAGAAAATTCTAAATTTGTATTTTCGTTTTTAACTATTAAAGACTTTTTAGAAGTTTTATTTTCTAATTTTTGTTCTTTTAATAAAGATAAAAATTTAGTTTCTTTTTTAAATATATTTTTAAAATAATATTCCATTATTCTTCTTAATAAATTAGAAGATCCTATATATTTATTATTAGTTAATTTATGTATAAATATATAAACTCCAAAAAATCCTTTATATTTTGATTTATCAGTTAAATCACTAAATAATTTATTATCATTATTATTAATAGGTAGATTAAATTTATATCCTTTAATATTTAATAATTGATTTAATTTAGTTTCGTTAATAGATAAATTATTTTTTAATAATATTTTATTTAGATTATGAAGATTTTCTGTTATATTAAAATTGGATGAATATAAAAATTCAATAGGTTTTATGTTTTTATTAGTACTATAATGCCTTACGGCAAAGGAATTAGATGAAAAAGCATTAAGATTAACACTTTGCAATTTTTTATAATAAAAAATTTGAGATTTAGTTTATCAAACTATCGTAAAATAATCTTAAAATAAAACAATTATATGTTTTATTACTTACTCTTTCAAGTAAAGTCTGACTATATCTTAAGCCCTATATATTTAATATATAAGACTAACCACCATTTAGTCGATGAACTGCATACCAATAAATTAAATAAATAAAATAAATAAATAAATTTAATAAATAAATAAATTAAATAAATAAATTAAATAAATAAATATTGGGTACTTGGCTGCGAGTTTTCCATTGTTACATAAATCTTGATTTTACCATACCACGAGTCATTACCTGTGCCATAAATTATGTTACCATATTTACTTGGTTAAGATTCCTTTAGGAGGTTCTCGCAATTTGACGATTTAAGACCATAGGTTCACTACAGTCATGGCCAATGTTAGTTAACCATAAAATACTCCAGTTCTTTGTATTAAAGCTGATACTTGATTTAAACGACCAGGAGCTGCATCTATTTTTAAACCTAAACTAGGTACACAGAAATCATGAATAACATCAGCTGAAGTTACTATAAATCTAATATGAGTATCTATAGGACATACTATTGAAGTATCTGTATCTAACATTCTTAATTGTCCATCTTCTAACATATCTTCTGGGATTAAATATGATTCAAATTCTATAGTTTCTCCACGTTCATCGATGAAATCACTATATTCATATTTTCAATATCATTGTAATCCGATAGCTTTAATTGTCATTGCTGGAGAAATTACTTCATCACATAAATATAATAAAATAAAACTTGGGAATGCTATTACTAATAATACTAAGGCTGGTAATATTGTTCATATAATTTCTATAGTTTGTCCATGTTTAATATATTTATAAGCTATTGGATTTTTTGAAAATGTACGTACTATTGTATATAAAATTCAAGATACTAATCCAAAGATTAATACTATATAAAACATAATATTATCATGTAACTCTATAATACCTTCTTGGTTAGGAGTTGCACTATTTTGGAAATATACACCTCAAGGTGTTGGAACATCATTAGTTATTACACTAGTAATATTTATAATTCAGGATAAAAAATTTAACATTTATAATAATTTGAAGTTTTACTAATATATAATATAATTATTATATAATTATTAGTATTAATCTTATTAAATTTTATTAATTTTTATTTTTCTTTTAATTAATTACTTAATAATATTTATTAATAATAAATATAATATAATATTTATAATAAATATAGGACCGAGAGCATTATGCAAATGGTCCCTTTTAGGACCTTATGCAAATGGTCCCTTTTAGGACCTTATGCAAATGGTCCCTTTTAGGACCGAGAGCTTTATGAAAATGGTCCCTTTTAGGTTTAACTGGACTCGAACCAGTATTTTAACGTTATCAACATTACATTCTAACCTTTAAATTATAAACCTTTATATATATATATATAATATATAATATATAATATATAATATATATATGTAATATATATATATATATGTATTACTTATAATTCTTATATTTAATTTTTAGGTAATAAAATAGTAAATAAAGCAATAATAAATATAATAGGTTGTCCTATTAAAATTAAAGCCATAGTAATACCTACTACTAAATATACCCCATAATTAAATATAGAAGCAGTAGTCAATTTAACTACTAATTGTGATAAATAAACTCCAATTCTTCAAGTACCATTAGGTCCTAATGTTTTTAATAATCCTTTATCAATATGATGATTTAATAATCCACCTAAGATTAAATTACTTCTAATTATAATATTATTTAATAATTGATCACTATAAACTTTTTGATTTAAATAGAAATAAATTTTATTTAATATACTATTATCATAAACATTAATTAATTTATAATTATATTCATATATATATAATAAAATAAAACTTCCTCCTAATCCTGTTATTAAAGGTAATACTTTAAATATAGCAGGTAGACCAAATTCAGTTTCAATTAAATGTAAATTATTTGGATGTATAAAGATAGCATTAAAAGGACTACCCATACCTAAATAAATATCTCTAGATATATATCCTACAAATATAGAACCTATAGCTAAAATAAACATAGGAATTACCATGATATTATCCATTTCATGTAAATTTAAATATGTATATTTACTACTATTAGGTACATTAAAGAAAGTTAAATATAAAATTCTCATACTATATAATGAAGTTAAAGTAGCTGATAATAATGCTAATCAATATACAGCAAATCCTGAAAATTCATAACTACCAATTAAAGTTTCTAAAATAATATCTTTAGAATAGAATCCAGTAAGACTAGGTATTGCCATTAATGATAAAGAAGCTATTAATATACATGTATATGTTAATGGTAAGAAAGGTAAAAATCCACCATATGTTCTTAAATCTTGTGATTCATTTATTACAGAATGAATAATTGCACCTGCTGACATAAATAATAAAGCTTTAAATACACTATGACAAACTAGATGGAATAAAGCTAAGTTATAAGCAGATATACCTATAGCTATAACCATCATACCAATTTGCAAATATTAAAAAATATTAAGAAATATACAAAATTATAAATTTTTTATATATCTTTATCTTTTAATTTGGACCATATCTTTATTAATCTTTTATTAATATTAATATAATTAATCTTATTAATTTTATTATTATTATTAATCTTATTAAGATTATTAATTTTATTAATTTTATTAAGATTATTAATTTTATTAATTTTATTAATTTTATTAATTTTATTAATTTTATTAATATTATTAATTTTATTATTATTATTATTATTAATAATATTTTTTTATTTTTTTTTAATTTAATTTTGTTTTTGTCATTTATCTCATCTTTCTATAAATTTAATTCATTTATTAAATTCTATAATATTAGTACTATTTTTAAATAATCTATATTCAAAAAATAAAGGAATGGCTAATAATCTATTATTTTTTTGACTAATTAAAGGATAATTAATAAAATAATTATCTTTTAATGCTAATAATTCTTTTTTTCTATAGATAGTATATTTAAAAGCATCTTTTTTACTATTGAAAATATCTATTTTTCCACCATAAAGATCTACTAAAGGTTCTAATATATATTTATTTTTTTGAGCAACAGTAATTAAGATTTGTCCACTCTTTTCATTTAAATATATTGATCCATCACTATCTATTATACCACTTAATCAACCATTATGATAAGTTAAAGGTTTAGAATATTTTAAAGTAATTCCATATTTTATACATAATTTATTCATTTGTAACATTCTAATAGGATTTCTAATTTCTCCATTAATAGAATTAATTAAATATATTAATCCTTTTCTATTAGATAATTGATATCTATTAGCATTAGCATTAGCGATATTTCTTATAGAACCACCAAAATTATGTTTAATTAAATTTAATACTTTAATATCTCTATCAGACATTGTTATTTGTAATCTGGCTGTACCTTGTTTACTTAAATTAAAATAACCATCTCCATCAATGACTCCTGCTAATCATTCATTTAATTTTTGATTTGGATGTTTTTGATCTTGAGATATTTGATTATTATTTGAATTAGTAGTACTATTAGAATTATAAGAATTAGTTAAATTATTATTAGAATTATTAAAATTATTAAAATTATTAGAATTATTATAATTATAAGAATTAGTTAAATAATTATTAGAAAGATCAGTATATGATAACAATAATAAATTATTAAAAATATTAAAAATATTATAATTAATTAATATCAAACGTATGGCCTCTGAGATTCCTACTAACTTATTAACAATTTTTATTTTTCATTTTTCAAATAAATCTTTTATTTGCCATATATATGGAAATGAATTAAAAAAATAAAAATAATCTGAATAAATATATTTATATATATAATTAAAATTAAAATTATAAAATAATTTAATTTTATATTCAAAATTATAATATATTATATATATATATTCAAAAGCGTTGGTTATCTGCGAATTTAAATTTATATTTTTAATAAAAATATTCTCGCATATAGTTTGATGTAAATACATTATAGTATAATGTATTAGAGCCAATTGACTCATTGTAGATAATGCAATAACTCTTTTTATATCATTAGAAACAATAGCTATTAATCCTGCAACTCCAGTAGTAATACCTCCTAATCATAAACATGTAACTAACATACTAGGACTATATTCTAATATAGTTGAAGATCTCATTAATAAATATACACCAGCAGTTACCATAGTAGCTGCATGTAATAAAGATGAAACAGGAGTTGGCAATTATATTCTTTATTCTCATAAAGGATTGGACTATATCTTAATAAATAATATTATAAATTCTATTATTTATTTTACACATGTAGTCTCTGAAGCTCATTATATTTATTTTTATCATAAATAAATTAAGATATAAATAATTTATTATCTAAATAATTTTATATCCTAAAATAAATTAAGATATAAATAATTTATTATATAAATTAATATAATAAATAACTTATATAATTTACTTGCTGATTATCTATTTATATTTATATTTTTCATATTAAATTTTAATTATAATGTCTATAAATTTTTAAGTAATTCCAGCATATAGTGTAATTTTAGGAGGGCACAAATTATACTGTTTCATCTTTATTTAATTTATTTTATCTAATAATATCATATTTATTTAATATCATATTTATTTAATTTATATTCCATAGAAGGTATAATATATTTACTAATTATATTTTTAAATAAATGATTATCTTTTTTTTCTATTCTTATTCTATAACTAAGTCTATCTATTAATTGACGATTTTTAAGATGAGTATTAATATTAAATTTCATTTTTAAAATATCTCTTAATATATTAATCTCTTTTAAAGTAAAGTTTTCAGTACCTAAAAAATAATAAGGACCTATATCAGTATAACCATCATGCATAAATCAAAAAGCTAAAGATTCTTCAGTAAATACTTCTTTTATATTATAAGGTAATCTTTTAATTCTTATATTGTTTTTCTCATAATACCATAATAAACCTAATTCAGTTAAATATTTAGAAGCTTTAGTACCAAATCAATATTGAGTAGGATTTTTCTTAGGTCAAGGAGTAGGTTTACTTGATGTAGTAATATTTTTTAATATTATATTTTTTATATAATAAAGATATTCAATATTTTTAGCTCCTATAGTAAATTCTAATCTAGCATTACTTTTTAAACTTGTAGGTTTTCTTAAATGTCCATCTCCTAATAAAAATCCGGTTATTATTCCTAAAATTTTAGAAGTAAATATTTTCTTTGAATTTAAAAATTCTTTAGTTAAAGGTTTAGTACTAAATATATATTGATTTTTAAATATATTATTAGTATTAATATATTTATTAATAGTAGATCTATTTATATGTAAATAAATAGAACATTCCAAAATAGAATCATAACTATCTTGACCTTTTACATAATCTTTATATAAATCATATACATATATTTTTTGAGTATTACTATGTTTATAATTAGTAGAGATATTTCTAATATATATATTACTATATGTATTATTTCTAATTTTAATATTGTTAAGTTTAGGATTATAATTTTTTACATACTGTCTTAAATAAGGTCTATATTTACCCTCCATAGCCATTAATAATCAAGAATGTAACCCAAATTGGGCACTTTTAGCTGCAGTTGCTATAATAAAACTTAACATAATTAAATCTAATATATTTGTTTGAATATATGGTGTTAATGGGAATATACTGTCAAAGTTTAATGAACCAAATGTTGAAAATAATAATAACATACCAATTATGAAAAAAGTATCTCCCATTCTATTTAATAATATAGCTGATAAGGCTGATTTCATAGCTGTAATTCTTGTAAATCAAAAAGAGATTAATAAATATGAAGTTACCCCTACAAATTCTCAACCTATAAATAAAGTTAAATAACTATTACCTGTTACTAATATTAACATGAAAAATGTGAATAAAGATAAATAAGAAAAGAAACGAGGTTGATGTGGATCACTAGCCATATAACTATATGCAAAAATATGTACAAAAAAAGATATTGTAGTTACTGGAATTAACATTGTTCCTGATAATTTATCTATAGTGAAAGCTCAATCTATTTCTAAGTTATCTACTAATAATCAAGGTAAAATATTTAAAGTTATTTCATTATCATTAAATAGTACTTCAACAAATATTAAATATGAAAATATCATTGAGATAAATATACTTAATATTACTAATTGTTTACTTAAAACTGGACCTATATATCTACCAAAAAAACCAGATATAATACTACCTATAAAAGGACTTAATAAAGTTATTAATAACATATATTATAAATTAAACATCTAAAGAAATAGAACCTCTTAATTTATAATATGCTACTAAGATAGCTAAACCTATTGCAGATTCAGCTCCTGCTAAAATTAATACTACTACTCCATAAAATAGACCAGTAATATCATCCATAATAGAACTACCTTGTAAAATTAATAATGTTATAGCTAATAACATCATTTCTATACTAATAAAACATAAAATTATATTTTTTTTATTAAGTACGAAACCTAATAAACCAATTAATAATAAACTTAAAGTTAAACTCATAAAGTGTAAATTTTTATTTTTTTTTATCATATCCAATGAAATAAATTTAAAAGCAAATATATTATAAATATTATAAATATTATAAATTTTATAAATATTATAAATATTATAAATATTATAAATATTAGAAATTTTATAAATCTTATAAAAATAAATTATTTATAGTAAATCTTATAAAAATAAATATATTATAAATCTTATAAAAATATATTATTTATAGTAAATATTACTATTATAATATCAATTATATATCAATAATATATATTAATATATCTAATATTTCTTATATATAATATATTGAATAATTTACTATAATAATATTAAATTATTTTTTATAAATATCAAGACCAGAGGGACTTGAACCCCCATCAATTGATCTGAAGTCAACAGTTTTACCAATTAAACTATGTTCTTAAAAATAGAATATACAATTAAAAATATTAATTACTCCGCAGCAGGTTCCCCTACCACAACCGTATTTCAACTTTACAGCTATCTAAATCTGCTCTATGTAGTATTATAAATGTATCTAATAATAAAAAAAAATTCTTTTTATAACTCTACATTTATATATAAAACTTACGACACAAATTCATATTGCCATATGATGAGTGGTTAGTACAAAACAGCTGAATAAAATTCACCATATCATAGCTGATATATGATTACTAGCAATTCCTTTTTCAAAATATCGAGTTTCAGATTATTTATCCAGTTAAATATTTCACTATAAAAATATAGTAAATCATGCTAAATTTATTTTTTTTAGTGAATTTTTACAAATTAACATAAAATTAAATATTAGCTTCTTGTAGCACGTCTGTAGCCCATACCATAAGGGCCATCACGATTTGCCTTTATTCTTTTCAACAATAATATTACATAAAGTATCTATAGTAATTCATATACTATATAAGAGTTGTGTTCGTTCTAGGACTTAACCAAATATCTTGCGACACGAACTGAAGACAACGATGTAACGCCTGTTTTATATTATAAATATATTTATAAATAAATTATTTATATATAAATTCAAGGTATGGTAAGATTTAACGGGGATCATCGTATTAAACAACATGCTCCACTGCTTAGGGCTGTGACCGTCTATTGTTTAGGATTTCATCCTTGCGAACGTACTCTCCAGGCGGAATACTTTGTTTTCACGGGATTATATATTAATATAATCAGTATTCATAGTTAACAGCTAGAACTACTTGGGTATCGAATCCATCTCGCTACTCTAGCCTACGTCCTCTCAATGTCAGTCTAGTTCTGTATATATTTTTCAATTCTTAGCAGTCTTATAATGATCACTATGATTTAATCCTTCCTATTATAATTCTATTAATACTTAGACAAAAGACTCTAATCTTATTTATATATAATAATAATATTATTAATATTATAAAATTATATATTATTGGTAATAAAATTATTTAATTATTACACTAAGACCATACTACGGACCCTTTAAGCCATTATTGTTAACGCTAGCCCCCTTTGTATTACCGCAGCTGCTGGCACAAATTTTGGTTGGGACTATTAAACAGATAACATCATTATTCTCTCTGTTTATGGACTTTATTTTATTTCAATTTATTAAAGTAAACTAATAATAATTAATTATATAAATACAAATAATTATTATGTATAATATCATCCTTTTAAGTAACTGGGTCAGTCTTTCGACTATTGCCCAATATTCCTCACTGCTGTATCTACTGATATTGATTATCTTTCATAATCAATGTGACCATTATGACCTTAATCATTAGCTATGGATCGTCGGCTAGGAAAGCCTTTATCTCTCCTACTACCTTAAACCATGATTGGCTCGACAATTAGCAAAATAAACTTTTACATTTATTTCTTTATTATTATTATTAATAGAAATATTAATAATATTTTTAAGATATTTAATCTAACCATATTGTTCCGATACCAATCGTTACTCACCGGTTTACTACTATTATAATAATTAATTTAAATTAGAAAATTTATTATTTTACTATTATAACGTTTAATTTGCATGTGTTATGTTCTTAAATAGCGTTTAACCTGAACCAACATCATGTTCTTAATTAAAAATTAAATTATACTACGATTATATATATATATTATTATATTATTATATTATTATATTATTATTATATTATTATTATATTATTATTATATATTATTATATTATGATTATATTATAATTATATTATGATTATATATAAAATATGCGGATACTGAGACTCGAACTCAGATGAATAGTTTGGAAGACTAACTGTTTACCATTAACATATATCCGCTATTCTATATATTAATATATAAATATATATATATTAATTTATATATTAAATATATCAAATATAGAATTATATATTATATATAATATTATAATAATATATATTATTACTTATAATATTTAGAATAAATAATATTTACTAATATTAATTTTTATAAAAATATTTAATTAATTCTGTAGATTTTTCTACATAAATTTTTTTTATTTCTAAAGCTCCAGTATTTATTTCATAAACAAATCCTGTTACCAACATAGCTAAAAATGATATTAATATTATTAATCCATAATTTCCTACATGATATAAACTTAATACATAAGGTAATATAGATGATATTTCTAAATCAAAAGGTAAGAATAATATAGCTACTAAAATAAATGCTACAGAAAAAGCAGTTCTTGATTGAGAGAATGAAGTAAATCCACATTCAAAAGGTCCTGTTTTTTCATTATAACTATTATGAGTTGCTAATAATGCATTTAAACCTACTAATATTAAACCTAATACAGGTATAACTATTAAATATAATTTTAAAGAATTATATAAAAACATTAAATAATATGATTAAATGCTAAGATATAAGCACCTTGTAAGATAGTATCTATTTGACAGATATTACATAATATTAATAAAGTAATTATACTTATTAAATAAGAAATAGTATTAGATAAACTATTTCCTTCTTTATAAATAAATTTTACTTTATTAAATGATAATGTTTTAATTATATAAGCATAATATACTGTAGTTACTACACTAAATATAATTAAACTTAAAGATAATAAAATATAACCTTTATTTAAACTAGATATTAAGATAAAATATTTACCATAGAATCCAATTAGAGGAGGAATACCAATTAATGAGAATAAACTAATAATTAAACTCATAGCTAAATAACTATTTTTAGTTAATAAACCATTTAATTGATTAATATATTCTATAGGAGAGAATCAACTTAACATTATAGATTTATTATTAATTTTATTTATATTATTATTAAAAATAATATAATAACTAGCTAAAAATATAATAAAGAATATATTAACATGTGTTAAAGCATATTGATAAATATATACTATAAATCCTACTAAACCTTCTTGAGTATTAACTAATAAAGCTAATAATAAATAACCAGCATTAATTATACCACTATAAGCTAATAATGTTTTTATTTTTATTTGAGATAAACCTCCAATACTACCAATAATCATAGATAAGAAAATACTACTAGCAATAATAAAATTAATATAATTATTATTTAAGTTATCAAAATTAGTAATATTTAAATTAGAAATAATAGTATACATAAATGGTAAGATACTTAATTTAGCTATTAAACTAATATAACTAGTAATAATAGTTGGAGTATTACTATAAACAGTTAAAGATCAATTATGAAATGGTGCTAATCCCATTTTTCATAATAAACCTAAAACTATAAATAAAAATCCAAAATATAATATATTAATATAATTACTATAACTAACTAAACTAAATATATAATCTAATGATGTAAATCCAGTAGAATAATATAATATACTAGAACCTAATAATATTAAAATACTAGCTAATCCACCTAATAAAAAATACATTAATCCAGCTTTAGTTGCATTATTAGATTCTTTATATATACTAGTTATTAAATATAAACTATAACTTTGTAATTCAATTATTATAAATAATGTAATAATATCATTAACACTAGGAAATAATAATAAACCTAATAAATTAAATAATATTAATAATATATATTCTTTATATCAATAATGTATATTATCTATTTTATTATAACCTATAATATTGGTACTATTTAAAAATAATAATAATCCAGTAATTATTATTATTAATAAAGAAATAATACTACTTAAAGAAGTAACTTTAAATAAATTATTATAAATAGATATACCTAAATTTAAATTTTCTATATTAAATATATCATAAGAGATATAAAAAATATAACCTAAAATTATAATACCTATTCTTGAAATAGTTTTATGAATAAATCATAAATCATCTACTCTAGTTTCAGAGTTAGTGATTGCAGAATTTTTTGCTATAATTGAAATATATACAATTAAAAAAATTAAACTAGTTAATAACATAAAAAAAATATAAAAAGATATTTTATAAAAATAAATAAAAAAAATACATTTATAAATTTACTAATAATTATATAATTATATAATTATATTATTATATTATTATATAATTAAATATTTAGATAATATAATATTATCTATTAATGTAAGTATAATGCATCTTTTAAATAACCTGCTGTTAAAACACTTAATACATAAGCTTGTATCATAGATATTGCATATTCTAAACATACAATAGCTAATATACCTGCTAATGGTAAGAATCCTAATACAAAAGTAATTACAGATACAGACATTAATGTTAAAGTTAAACCACTTAAAATACTTAATAAAAGATGTCCTGATAATATGTTAGCAGACAATCTTAAACCTAATGAAACAGCTCTAGCTATATATGATAATAATTCAATTATAACTAAAACTGGAACTAAAGGTAATGGAGTTCCAGTAGGAACAAAGAATCCTAAAAAATTAGCTTTATGATAATATACACCAATAATAGTAACTCCTAATCAAATAGAAATACTTAAAGATACAATAAATACTAAATGAGAAGCTAAAGCAAATGAATATGGTACCATACTTATTAAATTAGCAACTAATACAAATATAAATAATGTATAAATTAATGGGAAATAAAATGCTCCATAAGCTCCTCCTATTTGAGTTTTTACCATATTTAATATTGTATCATATAAAGCTTCTTGACTTACAAATCATCTAGAACCTACTATTTTTCCATTATTATCAGTTAATAAATTTAAACTTAAAATTACTGATAATACTATACCACTATATAATGTGAAAGTAGTAATGTTTAATGCACTTAAATCAATAAAAGGTGATACAAATCCTAAAAATGTTTGTATATTGAATTGATCTAATGGTGAATTAATAATATAATTCATTATATTGTTTTTAATAAAATAATTTTCCAAATGAATAAATATATAGGAAATATATATTTATTATTTATAATAATAATATTATTTATAATATTAACCCTATTTATAAGATTAATACTATTTATAATAATAATATTATTTATAATATTAACCTTATTTATAAAATTAATACTATTTATAACATTATTTTTAATAGTATTTATAATACTAGTACTTATTGTAAATAAAATTACAATTCATAATACTAATAATACTAATAATACTAATAATACTAATAATTATAATTATTATAATTATTATAATAATTATATTATAATTTAGTAATAAAGTATCTAGTAATATATAATTTTACAATTTTAGGTAAAAAAAATTGACTAAATAATATTAATAAAATTATTAATAAAGCAAATCCATATGTTAATTGGTTTACAAAATAAAATGGTACTAATTGAGGCATAAATAAATTAATTATTTGTTATAAAAATTATAAATATTTTTTATTTTTTTTTATATTGATTATTAATAGAGAATATTAATTATAATAATATTAAATATTAAATATTAAATATTAATATATTAAACATTAATATATTAAACATTAATATATAAAACATTAATATATAAAATATATAATATATATATATATATTATATACTTATGATTGTACAGCAGGCATATTAAATGAATGTACAAGAGGAGGAGTATTTAATATAAAATCTAAAGATGATGTTTTATTATCTTGTTCTAAATAAATAGGATTAGATTCAACAAAATCTGGAGATTTAGTATATACTACAGCATTAGATACTTTATTTTCTAATCCATTAACTAATTGATCATATATAATATATGTAAATAAGAATAATGAGATTATACTTATCATTGAACCTATACTACTAACATAATTTCAACCAGTAAATGCATCAGGATAATCTGGTATTCTTCTAGGCATACCATTTAGTCCTAAAAAGTGCATTGGTAGGAAAATAGTATTTGCACCTATAAATATTAATCAGAATTGTATTTGAGCTAATTTTTCATTATAGTATAATCCTAACATTTGAGGACTTCAGTAATAGTATCCTCCTAATAAAGAGAATACAGCTCCCATAGATAATACATAATGGAAATGCGTATTATATTTAATAATATTAAATATAAAGTGGACTATTTCTTCATTCGTAATTTAGATACAAACGGTACCTTATTTCATTTTGGATTTTCATATTGAATTCAATTTAATAATCATTCCGAATAAATTAAGAACTCTTCACTGTCAAAAGAACTTTTATTATATTTACGTATCTCTATAAATTTTAATATTTGTGATATACGATAAAATTTCATATCACAATATAACCTATTTAATAAAAAATACTGATATAAATAAACCATTCCCTTTACAGTTTGGAATTTAAATGCTATAGAATAATATTGTTTATGTTTATGTCTATAAACCCTAGGCTTATAATTAGGTATAACATTATCTAAACATAGTTTAGAACTAAATTCATTATATTTTAATTCTAAATTACATTCAATTCTATTACTTGAATAGTTAAATACAATAGATCCATCAGTATCTATTAAACCAGAAAAATAAGGATCATTAGGTTCTATATTATAATTTGCTTCTATATAATCAATATTTAAACAATTACAACTTTTTTCAAAATTAATTACCTTTAATCTAATTAATCCATTTATCTGTTTAATAATATAAATCATATCTGTTTGATTTGAAACAATTCATTTAGAATAAGGATTATTTTTATAACGGTAAATTCTACCTATATGTAATTTATCCAAAATTCTAGTTAAAATTCTAATATCTCTATTATGTAATTTAATTTCTATAGTCTTTAATACCATTTTATTATTAATATTTCTAACTTGAAAATAACCATCACCATCTAAAACACCTGCAAATCATTGTCAAAATTTATTAGATGGAATCGGTTTTTTAATAAAACTCTTATCTAAATTATCAGATTGGCGTATAGTCTCTGAGAATCCTTTAGTGTTTTCTGCAGATTGTATATCCGAATATTTAAAATTAAATATTGCAAATTCATTATCATTTTGACTATTTTTATACAAAATTATTCTTTTGAATAATTCTTTTTCATCTATTTTTAGAAGATAATACATATAAACAAAAAATAGTAGATAATAATTTAAAGATATAAGTTCCTGCATATTGCCAATTTCAATATAATTATATAGAATTTTAATATAATTATAAAGGGCCATTTTTTGACCTACTACGTAATAAGTGTCATGGAATGCTACGTCTAATGACGCATTACTTAATACAACTCCTGTTAATCCTCCCATTGTGAATAAGAATAAGAAAGCAATAGCATATAACATTGGTGTAGCTAATCTAATTGATCCACCATAGATAGTTGCTCTAAATTTATATTTGATCATCACAGACCCTGATTAAAATTAATTTAAATTTTAATACTAGTTATATAAATTATTGTAAAAAATATATAATATATATATTATATAATATATATAATATATAAATTATATACCTTTCTTGAAGGATCGCTTCAAACCATTACTGGCACTGTTGGATTAAACCTTAAACCATCTTATTATATTATATAATATAATTATTTTATAATATAACTTAGATATGTCAAAAAGCATCTAATCTCTACACTTGTACATGAATGTTTCCAATACATGATTTAGCTCGACGATAGTCCTAAAATAATTCTATTTCTTATTTTAGGATGTCCCTCGAATTTGCCTTTTTCATATATATTATTATTAATATTCCCTGATTTTTTTAGATAGTTTATATACCATCGAGTCTACTATATAAGGTTTTATATATGGATATATTCTTTTTACAGATTCTGTTCTAATATATATTGTATACTTATTTCTACTTTTGTGTAAAGTACAATTAATATCAAATTTAATCTTAAATATATTTATTAAATATATTAATTCTTTTAATGTAAAATTTTGTAGATTAAGAATTATACCTGATCCTCTACATAAACTACCATTACACATTATCATATGTGCTAAACTTTCATAATTTAAATAATCATAAATATCTTTAGGTATAATTTTTATTCTCCCATTATAAAATTTATATCTTAATAAAGTAAAACAAGGCAAAGCACGAGTCATAAACTCTATACTATAAAATGGTTTACCTTTTAAGTAATTTAATCTTACTCATGGGGATCTAATACAATAATGAGATAATTGGTTAAATACATAAAGTAAATACTCTTTATGTTCTAAAGATTGTTTTAAACAAAATCTCCCATTTAAATGAGACCTTTTATTTACTTCTTTTCCATGAAGAATATGTATATAACCATCAGTTAATAATATTCCAGTTATTAAACCTATTAAATTAGAAGGTACATTCACCATGTAACTAATTATTTTATTATATTGCTTTAAACCTAAAGAATTTTTAAGATTAGTACCATAAATAACTAAATCTTTACACTTATTATTAGGCTCCATATAAATTCTATTAGAACGAGGAAAAAGATCAAATAATGATAATTTTTTATCTTCAAAAATTTCAAATCAAGGAAAATATAATTTATATATATGTTTGTCGATCAGCATGTTAAACCTTACTAAAGGGTTTATCTCTAATCAACTAAATATTTTAATTCCAGTAGGAATAGCTATAATCATTGTAGCTGAAGTGAAATAAGCTCTAGAATCTACATCTAAACCAACAATATACATATGATGACTTCATACTAAGAATCCTAATAAACCAATACTACCCATAGCATAAACCATTGATTGAGCACCGAATACTGGTTTTTTAGAATATGTACTTAATATATGAGATACTATACCAAAAGCAGGTACAATCATAATATAAACTTCAGGATGACCAAAGAATCCAAACCTTAACATTATTATATATACTCTTCTATATTTATATTTTATATTTTATATTTTATATTTTATATTTTATATTTTATATTTTATATTTTATATGAAGATATCACTTTTTTATAATAATGCTTTGTATTATTATAATTACAACCAAAAATAAATTAATTATTTATGAGGTTTCGACTGTACATTAAACAAAGATTAATAATAATAATATTATTAATATTCATCCATCAATGATGCAGTCTGTAGCAACTACTTAACTAGTTGACGGTCTAATATTAAAGATAGTTTGACCGTTCCATTGATGTTGCTTTTATATTATATTAACATAAATTCCTGTTAAGAGTTTAGTATTTAAATGTTAATTAATTAATTATATAATTATAAATATAAAAACTAGAAGTAAGGTAAACAATAGTAAATATACTATATTTGTTTTGAATTAATTAAGTCTTAATATTATTAACACCTGCTTAATAATTTCTTATAATTTAAATTAAACCTTCTCCTTTATTCCAATTTTATTTATTTCTTTAGCTTTATTTTGTACTAAAATACGTTTATTATTATTTAAATGATCTCCATTTTTAATCATAATAATAATTTCTTTAAATAATAACAAACTATTATATTTAATAGATTTTAATTTAAAATTATTAAAATAAAATAATATTTTTTCAACATTCTTTAAACCATTTATTATTAATTCAAAATTATTAATTTTTGAATGAGGATATATATTACCTAAAGGTTTTAAAGTATTATTATAATTATTAAATAAATTTAAAATATGTTCTAAAACATATTTATTAATATTATATTTTTGTGATAAAATATAACGTAATCTATAACCTGTACTAGTATTTAATATAGAAGCTGTAAAACAACCTTCTGAATCCGTAAAACCTGATATTCAACCATCTGATAAACTAGGTAAAACTAATCTATTATCAAATTGAATTAAATTTTCATTATTCTTAATTAATTTATCATTTAAATTAGATAAAAATATATTAAATTTAGATACTCTTACAGGTAATACTAAATTACCATTTAATAATAATGATAATAAATATATATCTTTTCTATTTTGAGTTATTCATCTATATGTATTATTCTTTTTAGATTGAATAATTATATTACCTATATTTAATTCTTCTTTAATTATATTTAATACTTTTAAATCTTTTTGTGATTGTGTTATTAATATTGATAAATCACCTCTTTTAGCTATTATAAATGATCCATCTCCTTCAAAAAAACCTATAAATCATGTTAAAAAATTATATGAAGGTAATTTATTATTTGGAAATCTTCTTTTAAATTCTTTATTAAAACTATTAAAATTAAATTCTTTTGAATTTTTTAATTTATTTATTTCATAATTTATATTTACATTATTTAATTTTAAATTATTATCATTATTATTATTATTATTATTATTATTATTATTATTATTATTATTATTATTATTATTATTTATATTATATTTTTTATTTAATAATAATCATATTTGTAGTACAAGTAAAACAAAAAGTAATAATTTTTTTTCTTTATAGAATAGATGTTGATATAAAACTGGATCACCACCCCCTGCTACTTCAAAGAATGAAGTATTAAAATTACGATCCATTAATAACATAGTTACACCAGCTGATAATACAGGTAATGATAATAATAATAATCAAGCTGTAATAAAAATAGCTCATACGAATAAAGGCATTTTATGTAATTCCATACCATTAGTTCTCATATTTAATGTAGTAGCTATAAAGTTAATTGCACCTAATAAACTACTTATACTTGTTAAATGTAAAGCAAAAATAGCTAGATCTACTGAAGGACCACTATGTGCTTGTATAGCTGAAAGAGGAGGATAACAAAATTTTTTATTATAATTTATAATTATAATTTGCAATTATTCTCATAATTGTTTGGACTATTTCTTAAACCTATAATAATTTAATATAAAATTATTTCGTTAAGTAAAATATAAATTATTAATAATTATTTCTTAAAATTCTAATTTTTTCTCTAATTTTTCATAATTTATTATAATTTCCTTTATATTTACGATAGCTTCTTTTTCATATACTAAATTCTAAACTTTTAAAACCTTTCAGTAAATTTGAATCTTCAGATACTGTAAAATAATTTATAATATATTCAATATTTTTACTATTAGTACAATCCAATATAAAAAATCCTTTTGAATTTAATCTTACATTACTACGTATATTTAATAATAACCTTATACTATGTAATAATATAGGATCTAGTTTTTGAGTAATTCCAAAACCATGAATTATTCTTTCTATTCTTTCAGAAGTTTTACTAACTAAATAAAAAGAGCCTTCAGCTTCTATAAATCCTACTAATCATGATTTAGACATAATTATATTAATTTGATCTTTAGAATTTAAATTATTAATATCTACATCTTTTCAAGAGACAGATATATAATTATTAGGTAAAATTTTATTTTTAATACTATTTATTCTTACTATTTTTTCATCCATAGATAGATACTCATTATTACTAATTAAAAATGATTCTTTAAATTTATCATAACTAAACTTTTTACTAGATAATAAAGAATAACTATCGAATATAGGAAAGATAAATTTTTCTAAATATACTTTATTTATTACTGTATAAGAAGCCATATTAGTATTATTCTCAATATAAATATTCCCACATTTTAAAGACTTTTTAATATAATATAATAATTGAAGATCCTTTTTATGAAGAGATATTTTAAAGCTAAAACTAATTTTTTTATTATTAATATTAGTATATATATTAAAAGTTCCATCTCCATCAGTTAATCCAACTAATCATTCATTAAAATTAAATGGATTTTTATTGTGTTTTAAATTATTATTATTAGATAATATTTCTAGAGTAGAATTTTTTCTTTTAGAAATAAATAAATAATTATATATTAATGGTTTTATTACGTATAGTCTCTGATGTATATAACGATATATACAAGCGAATAAACTTATAATAATTAATATTGTTACTTGAATAATTTTAAACAAGTAATTAATTAAATATATTTTTAACAAATAAAAAGTCTTTTTCGCATCAAGTAATATTTTAAAACTGCTTAACCTACTAACAGTTCAACCTGTACCAGCTCCTTGTTCAACTAATGTAGAACAAACTAAACAAACTAATGCAGGTGGTAATAATCAGAATGATATATTATTTAAACGAGCAAATGACATATCTGATGCACCAATCATTAAAGGTAGGTAGTAGTTACCAAAACCTCCGATTAATGCGGGCATTACAAAGAAGAAAATCATAGCAATTGCATGACCAGCAACGATTACATTGAATACTTGATGATTTCCATGTAAAATTTGGTGACCAGGACCTGCTAATTCTAATCTAATGATTAAAGACATAGCTGATCCTATCATACCACTAAAAAGTGCTATTATAAAATATAAAATTGCAATGTCTTTTGCGTTGGTTGAAAATAATCAACGATTAACCATTAATTTTTTTTTAATAATGATTTATTATTATCTAATTTAAAATTATATAATAATAAATATAATATAATTTTAATAATACACATATTTTATATATATATATATATATAAAATTTAAGTATTTTGTAATAATTAATACACATATATGTAATATATATGATTATTTATATTCTTTGCTTTTAATTAATTACTATAATAACTATATAATTATAAGATATATATCATACCTACTTATAATATATATCATATTGTATATTTATCAATATATAAAAATATCTATATACATGATATATAATAATCTATATTATAAAAATATATCTTAACTACTATTAAATATATATATATTTTCTATTTTTATCTCTCTCTATATAATTATTATAAGTAATAATAATATAATATATTATATTATATTATATTATTATATAAATATATAAAAAGAAGAGTTAATTTGAAATGTATAATATAGAATTAAAGGGAATATCATATAAATATTATAGCTATTATTTGAGAGGTTCATTATGAGAATTAAATAAAATTTAAATCTCAAAACCTAAGGGAAACCTAATTAATTAACTAAGGGAACTGAAACATCTAAGTACCTTAAGGAAAAGAAATCAACAGAGATATTTTTAGTAGTGGTGAGCGAATAAAATATAGTCTAAATCAAGTAATATGTAAGAAACTATGTATGAATACAGGGTTACAAACTCTAAGACTAAATACAAATAATAAGCAAAAAAGTACCGTAAGGGAAAATATTAAATGGTATTTCTATAAGCAGTTATAGACAATTAAACTTTGTTCATAATTTACCTTTTGTATAATGGGTCAGTAAGCTATTATTTATAGCAAAATGAGAAATTACATCATTGTATATAATAAGAATTTTATAACCAAATAAATAATTATAAATCATAATTATACTAGTTATAAATAATAAACCCGAAAGCATACGATCTTATCATGTCCAGACTATATAACAGGGTCGTACAGGTTGTTGTTGCAATAACATCTGATGAGATGTGATAAGAGGTGAAAGACAAATCTGGTATGCAGATAGCTGGTTTTCCACGAAATATATGTTAGTATAGCCCTATCATAATTATTATAACTGTACAGCTCCTAGTCTTTTTAATCTTAATAATTAATTTATTAATTTTAAATATATTATCTTTAATATAATTGGGGGATTTAACACATTTTACCAATACTACTAGACCTCGGAATGAAATAATAAATTATATAGGAGTCAGACTATATGTGATAAGGTAGATAGTCTAAAGGGAAACAGCCCTGAATATTAAATAAGGTTCCAAAATATACATTTTTATAATAAAAAATTTTTTTTATTCTAAATCTAATCGATAAGTGAAATAAACAATTAAATTAAATAAAACTACTAGAGGGTGGGTTTGACAATAACTATCCTTTAATGAACATGTAACAATGCACTAGTTAAATATGAATAATATTATTTTTTTAATTTATATTGGATAATATACGGATCTAATCGTATTACCGTTTTTATATATATATTATATTATATTATTTCTTTATATTATAATCTAATATATGGTAGTGGAACATCTAATATTTTAATAATTTTAATAAACTTCTTTTAAGTTTATCTTAATCAAAATTATTTAAAAATTATATTAATTCAGAGAAATTAATATCTAAAAAATTAGAAAGAGAATGCTGACATGAGTAACGAAAATGAAGTAAAATCTTCATCGCTTAAAGCATAAGGTTTTACTATAAAAGAACGGCCCTTAAGTTAAATTTTAGAAATAAATTAACGATAGGAAAATCTAATTAATCAACATTCGATTTAATTTTTAAATACTAATTAAATCCAAGAAAAACGATTAATTATACCGTAATGTAAACCGACCCCGGTATGTAAGTAGAAAATATGAAAGCGAATAAGGGAACTCTAATGAATGAACTCGGCAAAAAATAAGCTCTTGAACTAGTAGAGAGAAACAAAAGACTAAGTTGTACAACTGTTTACTAAAAACACCGCACTTTGCTAATACATAAAGTAGTTGTATAAGGTGTGAACTCTGCTCCATGCAAGAAGATAAAGAAATTTTCTGAAAGGATAATTTTAAAAATATCTTGTAAATAGCAGTCTTAACGTGAGGATTGTAATGTAGCGAAATACCTTGGCCACTAAATATGGTCCTGCATGAATGAGGTAATGATACAACAACTGTATCCATTAGAGACTTAGTGAAATTGAAATCGCAGTGAAGATGCTGTGTACCTATAGCTTGACAGAAAGACCCTATGCAGCTTTACTGTAATTAGAATTATTGAATTATTATAAAATTAATCTAGTAATTAAGTAGTTGATTAGACAAAGGTGAAAGACTTATTTAATCTATTAATAATTCTAATCCTAATCTTAGTATTAATGAACATTCTTATACTAAATAATAGGTGAAAATATCTAATTGGTAGTTTTGATGGGGCGTCATTTTCATAAAAAATAACTGAATAAGTCCATAGAAAAAAATAATAAATATTAAATAAATTTATACTATATAACTTAGTTATATAAGATATCAATAAAAGGTTAGTGTATACTAACTCATAATAAAATTAGAAAAAAATAAGTACAGTAAATTTGTCTAGAAAACAATAGATTAAAATTAATCTACAAAAGTATAATGGTATAACTGTGCATAAATAGTGACACAAACAAGTGAAACTAGTACGTAAGTAAGGCATAATGAACAAGTAATACTTATTGTAAAGGTTACTGATAACGGATCAAAGTTACGCTAGGGATAACAGGGTAATCTAACGAAAGAGTAGATATTGTAAGTTAGGTTTGCCACCTCGATGTCGACTCAACCTATCCTCTTGGTTGTAGCCGCTAAGAAGGGTTTGGCTGTTCGCCAATTAAAAGGTTACGTGAGTTGGGTCTTTATTTGGCCCTTTTTTTATCTTCTTCAAAAGAGAAGATAAATCCATAACTGGTTGAAAACGGTGAAAGCTAAGAATATTATATATATTTATGCTAATACCGTGGGAATTTAAATATATAAATCTATAAATCTATAAATCTATAAATCTATAAATCTATAAAAAAAATAAATTTATATATGTTAAACCTGTAACGACTCAATTATATTTTTATATATAATTGGATATATAATAATAAATAAATTATATATAATTAAACCAGCATTATTTATTAATTATAAATAATATATCTTTACATAAAATTATTAATAATTAACTTCAAAATTTTACAAGGCGCCGATATCACTGGCAAAAAAAATCAAAATAATAAATGAACAAATTTTCAAGAAATCCAAATTATTATAATATAACTAATGATTATATTGCAGGATTTATTCATGCAGATGGATCATTTTCTGCTCCTAAAATAAAAGGAAAAAATAAAATTTATATAATACCTCAATTTAATTTATCTCAACATATTATTAATAAAGAAATAATATTATTGATTAAAGAAAAATTACAAAATAAAGGAAATATAATATATCAAAATAATAATATTATGAAATATAAAATAACTAATTTAAATGATTTAAATAATATAATTATACCCTTTTTTGATAAACATCAATTAAGAAGTAATAAATATTTAAGTTATTTAAAATTTAAATTATTAGTAAATATATTATATCATGAAAAACCTAAATATAATACAGAATTATGATTATTTTGTTTAATTTTATCTACTAGAATTAATCCTTTAATAAAATTAAGTATTCAATTACGTTATTTAAATAAAAATCAACAATATAAAATCAATAATTATATTATTGATTGAAATAATGATTTAGAAAATATAATAAATAAATATACTCCTGAATTAATAAAAATATTAAAAAATAATGATATATATAATCATAAATTATTAATACAAGATAAAATTAATTCTGATTTTATTAATGGATTGTTTGATGGAGATGGAAGTTTATCTATTTCAATATATAATAAAGATAATAATATTTATTGAAAAACTATATTACAGATTATTCAAGATATCTATAATGAATCATTATTAATAGAAATAAAAAACTATTTTAATAATGAAGGAATTATCAGAAAACATAATACTGAATTATCTATTAGTTATTTTAGTAATAAAACAACTATAATTAATACTATAATTTCTAAATTATTAAATATTACAAATCTCGAAAATATAGATTGAAATAAATTAGAAGGACCAAAAATTAAACTTTATAAATTTTATAATTTTTTACAAATATCTAAATTAGCAAAAAATACAAATCTAAATAATAAAAAAGTATTAGAACAGGTAATAGAATATATGTATAATACATATACAAATAAAAATAACATCTCATATAATGAGTATAAACAAATCATCATAGAAGAAAAATTAGAAAAAAAAATAAAGTAAAGATATAAAATTAATAAATAATTGAAGATATAGTCTAATCCTTATTGAAAAATAAGGGTAATTGTAAATACGACTTGAGTCAGTATGGTTCTTATCAACTATAGGAAATAATATAAACACAGAAATAATCCTTAGTACGAAAGGACTTGGATTAATTAACCTATGGTGTAACTATTAATAGTTTAATATATAATTATATATTAATTATAAATATTATAAAATTTTAGTATTTTTTATTTAAACTATTACTGTAGTTAAGCTAAGTTAATAATTGATAAGTTTTGAAAGCATATTAAAAACGAAGCAACTCTGTTTATATATCATATTAATATACTAGACTAGTATATTATAGGTTAATATTATTAAATAATTAATACTAATTAAAAATAAATCTATATTATATCTAATTAACTCTTCTAAATATATATATATATAATATACTTGATAGTATATAGTTATATATAAGATATAACTAATATAAATAATATATAAAATATAGCAAATATATATTTAATATATATATAGAAATATATAAAATATATAAAAATATATATATTTTATATAAAAATATATAAAAATATATAAAAGCTCCCTTTCAATAGGGGATTTATATAAATTATATATAAAAAAAATAAAATTTATATAAATTATATATAAAAAATAAAATTTATATAAACTATATATAAAAAATAAAATTTATATAAACTATATAAAATTTCTAAGCTTCTATGGCTAAATGGTTAAAGCAAAACACTGTTAATGTTGAGATTGAGGGTTCAATTCCCTCTGGAAGCTAATTATAAAAAGAATAATCTAAATAAGAATAATACTATTATTCTAAATAATATTAAATATATTATACTGGAGTATATAAGTGTAGTGGAATATATAGTATATATAGTATATATTAATAAATTAGAATAATATACCTTAATATATGAGTATATGAATATAATTTTTGATATTATATACACTAATATCAAGTATTTATATTATATATATATTATTAAAGTAAAATATATAATATATATAATATATATATTATTAAAGTAAAATATATATATATATATTATTAAAGTAAAATATATAATATATATATATATTTATTGGAGTTATCGGTATTCGAAACCGAATCAAGAGCATGCAACGCCCCTATTCTACCAGTTAAACTATAACCCCCTATATATGCAGTAACACGATTCGAACGTATATAATTAGGACATGAGCCTAGTATGTTAACCATATTACATCATACTGCGAAAATATATCTAAAAATATATATATTAAAATATATAAAGATTTCAATAAAAAATATAAATAAAAATATATATATTAAAACATATAAAGATTTCAATAAAAAATATATTATATAAATAAATATTTGAAGAGAGCATGAATCGAACATGCGAAAGTGTAAAACTCCTGGAACTACAAGCCAGTTCCTCTTACCAACAGAGGACATCCCTCCTTATATATTACTTATAATATATCTCTTACTATTAATTAAGAACATTAAAACTAAAAAATATCAAATAAACATATATCTACAAATATTATAAATAATACTAATTTCAAATTATATATAAAAGAAAATCCATAAATCCAAATAATTTGAACTTATCTCTTAGTTTAATTCCCTATCTTACCTCTCTCCTCTCAAATCTCCTCTCCTTGCAGTGGCTATCTCCTCTCCAGGTTACTTATAACTAACCTTTCAAAATAATAACTTAGTAACTTATAAAGAATAGTAAAAGTTTAACCCTCCTAAACTTATAAAAACTCTCTTAAATTAAATACAATTCACTTATAAATTTTCTTAATTTTAATAATTGATTTACTTATAAAATTCCCCTTTTTTTATCCCAAAAATTCTTCTGCCAATTCACATCAAAAAAAAAGTAAAAATTCTTCTATTAGGTCTCTTCAGCATCTGAACTTAACAAAATTACTCTAACGTTTTTCTGGTATCAAAAATCAGCAAAAAAAAATACAAAAAAAACACCAAAAATATGTAAAAATCCTCCTTTAAAACTTTTCTGTGGATCCTAACTCTAACTATATCTCAAAAAAGTACAAAAAAAAGTACAAAAAAATCACAAAATAAAAATAAAAATCACACCTAAAAACACAAAATCTGGTAGTATTATCTAACACAAAAAAAATCCTCCAAAATCATAAAAATTTCATAATTCTCTAAATCCCAAATAAACCTTTAGTCTCCTTTAGTCTAAATCTCCTCTAAATTCCCAATAATCTAATCTAAAAAGTATCTAAATCTAAACACATCTAGTCAAAATGTCCATTAACTAAACTAAAAATAAATAAAGGTAAAAATCAAATAAATATATAATAAATATATAATAAATATATAATAAATATATAATAAATATATAATAAATATATAATAAATAACCAAAATAACTAATATCTACTCAAATCACTAAGTATTTTCAATACATATCTACCCATATCTAATAAAATTCTATATGTTATAATCTCAAATTTTATATAATTTTATATAATTTTATATAATTTTATATAATTTTATATAATTTTATATAATTATATATAATTTTATATAATTTTCTACAATCCAATATGGGTAATATATCTACAATCAAATAAGGTCTAACAAATATGGTATCTAATCCTCGGGCCTAAAGCCCTCGGCCCATTTACTATTAATAACTCTAAATAACTATTAATAACTCTTACTAACTATTACTAACTATTAATAACTCTAAATTACTCTTACTAACAATTACTAACTCTTACTAACTCTTACTAACTCTTACTAACTCTTACTAACAATTACTAACAATTAATATCAATATATCTAGTATATCTAATAACTTTATACCAATAGTCCTAATCCTCTATCCTCCCAATTTACCTTCTAGGTTATAACACTATATCTAATCTATATCTTCACTATATACCAATATCTAATTCCTCTATCATCCCTACTCTACTTACAATTAATATCAATATCTCCAGTCTATTTAATAACTATATACCCCCAATTCCATCTACATCCCTACTCTACTCTCTGTGGTTCTACAATACTTTCCTCCTTAATATAAACATTAATAATAACATATTCTTATCTTAGATACTCCTCTCTCTCTCTCTCTCTCTCTCTCTACTATCTAATCTAATATATAAATCTATATTCTCTATATTCTCTCATCTACTATATCTTATCTACTCTCTCTAATCTAAATATAATAATTCAAATCAACATCCCCAACATCCACATGCAGACACATATACTCCACCCAGCATCACCCTGCCCCCCCCTTTTGCATAATTAATTGTCCTGATCCATTGAGTTTTGAAACTGTTAAATCGGTTAAAAATGCCTATGAACGCCACGATACTTCTGTGGTTGGAGAGGTTGTGACTTCGTTACAAGATATTAAAATTC
>JBAKFZ010000097.1:0-43585 GCA_037355385.1 Saccharomycopsis sp. FM-2023a
AACAATAGGAAATTATTATTATTTGAATAAATATTTAAAAAAAATTTTAAAACTCACCTAATAATTAATGGAATCCATTAGTCCAGATAATGCTAAGTTTCTGATCTAGTTGATTCAATAATATCATTAAACTCCCCACTCAAAGCATCATCAATTTCACTGATATCATCATTATTATTATTTCGAATTTGTTGTTGCATATAAACTTTTTCAATACCTAATAGAGTAGCAATTTCTCCATCATTCCACATTAATAATTTCTCTTTAGTTTCAGTATTTTCATTGTTAAAGTATATCACTACTAGTGAATGGAATATTTCATAAAAGTTGATATACTTCAATGTGGATTGTTCTATAATTTCGTTTGAAATATTTGGTGAGGAAATTTGACTAACTTTGAAATAAACATCATTACTTATGAAAATCGGTAAATTTGTTTGAATGGCTTGATCGATTTTAGTTATTGACTCATTGTTGAATAAAGTTGGTTTTTCATTGTAAATTAATGGCTCATAGATATCGAAATTTACCTTATTCTCATTATGATTTTTTTGGTCTTCACAAAATTTGTCCACTGGATATATTTTATTCACGTCATTTTCGATTTCTCGCAAATTTGTTTCTTTTAATAAATTGTCATAAACTAACTTGGCAGTTTCTTGAGTTTCTTGTATTAATAAATCGTTGATCTGTTCATATTTTTTTCCAAAAGAAGTAATCATAATAATCTTGTTTGAGATTAAGTCAAGACAATTAATTTTGAAAATTTTGGCAGAAAGTAAAGATAAATTCTGAGTGTTAGAGACTTGTAAATTTATAAATTCTAAAGGTTTATCAATTAGTAAGTCGATCAATGTCTGGAATATTTCATCATTCAAATTCAAAAAATTCGATTTGATCATTGGGGTTTCTAAACTTTTCAAAATATCATGAATATTACTGAAGTAATCGAATAGCCAATCCGAAGGTTGCAAATCAACATCACTGATTTTTTGTTTATACAAATCATTAGAAATCTTATTCTGTTGGTAATGCAAAATAGAAAAAACTCTTTCTTGAAGTAAAGTTTGTAGGGCATCAATGGCAGAAATGATCGAATTATCATCTTCCAATTGTTTTCCAAACATGATTTTATAAAGGGCAAACGCTTCATACAATTGGGACACCACCATAACATCAGTTTGTTGTCTAATTACTTGTTCCAATTGAAGTTTCAAAGGATTGGCTAGCGTTTCAATAGTTTTTGATAAAATGAAAGATTCAATTTGGTCGATATCAACAAATACTTCAAATATATCTTCACTATTATCAGTTTCATTGAAACTATCTTTCTTGAACATAAAATCCAAAGTTTCCTTCTCACCGACAATCAACGAATGAATTGATGCCAACAAATCTCCAATATATCTCATAGGATCATTAGCCGATGAATAAATTTGATGCTCATTTTCTTGAATGATGTTTTTGAACTCTGTAAGTATTAGTTTGCATTTTGAATCAATAACGCTATTAACTAATTCTTTAACATTCGCGTTTAGCGAAACGACTTCTTCAATTGCTAACTTTTCGTCATCTTTCATCAAATCATCTTTTGTAAGGCTGTTAAGGATAGCATGAATACAATTTCTAATAATCTGGAAATCTGATTTTCTTAAACTGGACATTTGAAAAATCTTTTGTCTAATCAAAAAATTCATATTTTTTAAAGCAACGTCTATTATAATATTCATTTCGTTCATAATATTCAAACCAATTTTTGGATTGTCCATAGATAATAAAAGATAACAATTTCCATATATTTCTTTGGCTTTCTTAAAACTTTTGAAAAAATCTTCAGTGTCGGATTCAATATCTTTTGAGGATTCTAGTAAGTATTTTTCATACTCATTTAATTGGAATTTCTTTTGAAAACTTATCAATAGATTTTTTTTCATGAAAATTTCGTCTTTTTCATCTTTGAGTTTTTTCAATTTTGACAAACTGAATTTTTCATTTTGTTTGAAGTTTTTCTCATTGAAAGAATTTAAAACTTTGAAATCTTTAATTATTTGATTGTTGACAGAATTCAACTGATTGATATTGTCGCTTAATTTCTTCAAATCATCATAAACAGATTCAAACTTTCCTAATAAGTCCAAGTTTTCCTTTAATGTTTCTAACTGAATGTTTGATCTTAACTTATTCCGGCTAACACTACCCAACAAACCTGGCTGAATAATCAATTCATAATCTTCACTAACTTTATCAATCTTTGATGGATTCAAATAATTTCTCTTTTCTAGTAGTTCTAGGCTCGACTGGATTGAGTTTTCATATAACTGGATCGGCAACAATTCAGAATTATTTAAAATCTTCGAAAGCTTGTTTGGTAAATCGTTATTTGGCGAAGGATTTGACAAGGTTTCATATTCAGATTGTTTAATCAATTCAATAGATAATTTAGCAAACTGTTCGGCCAATTCATCTCGCTGATCAGTGTCCATGGAGTCATTGACATCGTTAGTTGTTTTCTTATTGATGTTGGATAACAAAGAGAATCTGTTTGTCAATTTTTTGGTGAAATCTTCTGCAAAAGCGGTTGAAACCGAGGAATTTCCGACGGAGGTACCAATTAAAGGAGAACCAGGGGCAGGTAAAGTTTCCTGCTCCGTTCCACTAAGATTGTAGTCGTAGATGAAGTCCATTTGGAGTAGATATAGGTTGATTTGCACTAATCTGCCTGATCAGATTCTGAACAACTTTTGAGTTTTTGTTAGCAAGGTCAGATGACCAACGGAGATACACAGGTTTCTGCTGGCATATCTCCGCTGCACTTTTTGAAGTTGCAAAACTTGTTTTTGTGGCAAATCTGAATATTCAATATCATTATGGTCTGATGATTTTTATTCAAAAATAATGGTTCTCAAATTGTTAGGTAAATTCAAAAATGGAAGTGTCTCCGTAGAGGACCAGATTCAACAAGTGGTCCCTCTTAGTGCTTGTGATTCTGAATGTCTGTCTTGTTCTACTAAATTCCCTTCTTTCATAAAAGTGGAAACAACATTACCCTTGTTCGACACTACCAGTCCTTACAAACTCCATTGTGTTATTCCTACTGGAAAAAGTGATTGGAAACATCTGGCCACCGATACGAACGAATCGGTCGAAAAGGAGGTCTCAAAATGGGCGTCAAAGCACGGTCCAAAAATTATGGGTGGTAATGTTAAGGTGTCGGTGTCAAATTTCGCTCTAGATGATGGTTGCTCTTTTGATAAAAATGACATTTTATTGTTGCCTTTTTTTGTTTGGATTAGGAAAGTTCCTGCAAATGAAGTTAATTCTTGTTTGAACGAAGTTGTCCCAAAGATCAAACAGCTTATTGATAAGAAAAGTCATACCTTACCATCTCAAATCAAAAAATACGTTATTGAACCATCATTGTTTCAAGCTTACATCTTTTTGTGCTCCCATAAGACTAGAGACAAGCGTTGTGGAATTACTGCTCCAATTATGAAGAAAGAATTTGATAACAATTTGAGGGATATGGGATTGTTAAGAGATTTCGGTGATGATAGACCAGAAGGAGTAGAAGTAGGGTATATCAATCATTTGGGAGGTCATAATTTTGCAGCCAATGTGTTGGTTTATTTAAAATCAGGAGAAATGATTTGGCTCGCAAGAATGGGTCCTGCAAATTGTAAACCAATAATCGAAGAGACCATTTTGGGAAAGGGAAAAGTTTGGGCTGATAAAGTGAGAATCGTTCAAAAAGAGTGCGGCGTGGGTTGGTAACAAGCTTTTGTTTTAATATAAGTAAAAGTAATTATGACCACATTCCTCTTATTCAGTAAGCTTTTTTATAGATCTATTAATGTTTATCAATTTGATTTAAATTAGATACAAATGAAGCTTACAGTCAATAGAAAATATATATAAGAGAGTCTATTACATTATAAAAAAAATCTAATTTCTTCTTCTTTGAATATTTCTTCTAGTTTTTAAAATTTTCCCACCTTTACCAAATTTTTCATTGTGACTTACGAATGGGACCCTTTGATTATTAAACAACATTCCTTTAGTACCAACTGCCTTTGGATAAATTTCCCAAATTGGAATAGAAGTTCTTCCTCTAGATAAAATCAATTTATAATCTCCTGAACTCGCAACTTTTTTGAACGTTTCAATCTCTTTCGAGTATAGATTAATACTATGTTGTTTCAAATTTATACTATGTATCATTGTTAATCCAAGAAACTCTAGATCAGATACCTCTTCTCTAAAAGTCTCAAATGGAATGGTTACTGGAATATTTGAGTTCTTATCATGATCAAAGTTATTCATTAAATTTATAAACTGATTAGTTTCAATTGCATATACCCCCATTATTGAGCAATCAACAATAGTATCAATATTCTCTTCATTTATTATAGATAATTCATCATCATTAAATATTGTTATCGCAGATACTCCCGAAAAACTCAAAATATCGGAAGTTGAACTTTCATGAAAATATGACACCAGTATTGGAGAGGAATAAAGTAATGGTCGAAAATTATAAATTTTGTCATCTCTATGGAAGAAAGATAGTAATTTGAATGTTGATAGTTCTTGACTTGAATATTTCAAAGAATTAAAATTGATTGAATACCCGGGAGTCTTTATCAAGTTTATTTTTTCGAAAAGACTAGTATTTAACTTTAGTTTACTTATTAATTCATCATCTTCATTACCATCATCTTCACTATTGTCAGCATCAGTTTCATCATCATTTGAACCTTTCAAATAAATAACATCTGTTGGTTTAACAATCTCGATAATTTCATTAATTAATTGAACTCCAAAACCCTTAATCCATCCCGGCATATTGATTAATAAGGGACATTGCAAATCATAGTCTTCGTTCAAATATTTTTGAATATATAGCTTTCTAATCAATTGAATATACCACTCTGGATTATCCATTGGAGAGTTAAAACCATAATATTCATTAAAGTTACCTGCATTTGAGGTTAAAGAATCACCAATTAAAGGTCTAGAATCATTGATCAAGGTGTAAGATAAACAGTTGGGAGTTGAAAACTCTGATTGTCCAGGATCAACATCGAGTATTCCAACAGCTTCATTAATTGAATAATTTTTAAATTTCAAATAATTATTAACTAAATACTTTAATAAGGAAGTTTTTCCAGAGTTTTTATAACCAATAATCATGATTTTTTTAACACTGTCACCATTTGTTGAGATCAAAGAATTTGCAACCCTAGCCCAATTATTAGGAATTATCACTTTGTTTAAATCATAAATTGGTTTGAAAATTGGATAAAATGAAAAATCTTTGAAATTCAAATCAAACTTTTTCAGTTGATCATAACTAAAATTGGAGAATTGATTATGCTTATTATTATGAAAAATGTTTTTGAAAATTGGACATAAAAATCCAATGGTTTCTAATCCAGTAAAGTTATTACTAATTTTTATAATGGTTTTGACATTTTTGAAAGGTAATTTTGAGATTTCATTATCTATTAGGGATTCTTCTTCTGTTTCTACTACTTTCAATTCTGGTAATGAATGGGAAATTGGGGCAGATATAGACAATGTTTCATTCAATGAATTATAAACAATTCCACTAATTAACAAACTTCCCTTTAAAATGTTCAAAAGATATTGTCCTTTCAAAATTAACGTTTCATCGCTCTCAAGTCCAAAATAAACATCTCTGTTTTCTGATATTAGTATGTTCTCCCCATACTTCGGTTGCAAACTCGAAAATACCGGTTCTTTGTAACTTCCATTACTATATTTTATGGGTGGTACACTGCTACTATCATCTATGAGTTCACTTTCTTCTTCTTGCTCTTGCTCAAGAACTGGTTGTTGTTCTACCTCTCCTTCTTCATCAGAGGAGTTTTGAATATAGAAAATTTCCAGGTTGCTTTTTATAGCAGAGAAAGCAGACATTTCCTGGCCATAAATGATGCTTTTGCTTCCTCGTCCTAACTCATCCTTCCCTCCAATTTTTTTTTTTTTTTTTTTTCACGCACGGACTGTGAGCTGTGCAGAGAGCCAGCTTTGGTAGAAATTTTTACAATCAACTAATATAATAAAAAAAAAACGTCGTCGTATAATTATGATGACTCTAAAGTAAAACGTTCCATCTTGGTTGACAAGATGACTTTATGTCTCAAAATATTCATAAATAATTGGAAAAAAAGTAATAAAAATAAAAGAAAACCACACTTGAGTTTAGTAATGAACAAAAAAAAAGCAAGCAGAGACAGGACAAAATAGGAATATAGAAGTTATTATAACAAATAATGGTGTTGAAACAAGTTTATCATGTAAAGTAGATACAAGTAATATATAATCAAAAGATTAAAGAAATTAATTTTTATCAGCAATAGCCCATTGGTTAACAGCTAATGGAAAAGCACCAGCCCAGTCAAAAATTTCTCTTTTCAAAGCACTTAATTCTGAAGAACCTTTAACAATTGTAGCTTTGAAATCTTTCAATCTGTTTTCCCCAACTGGTAAGGAAGTTTGGGTAGCTTTAGCGTATTTAACGGCTTTGTCAATATATTGGACAATTTTTTTGAAATCTTCTTCACCAAAACCTCTGGAAGTCATGGCTGGAGCACCGATTCTAACACCACCTGGGACTAAAGCAGATTTATCACCTGGAATAGAGTTTTTGTTTAAAGCAATATTGATGTTTTCACAAACGCTTTCAACTCTAGCACCATCAATGCCTTTATCTCTTAAAGAAACTAAAACCATATGGGAATCAGTACCATTACTAACTAAATTGTAACCTAATTTTTTGAATTCAGATTCTAAAGCTTTAGCGTTTTTCAATACTTGTTCTTGATAAGCCTTGAAATCTGGAGTAGCAGCTTGTTTTAAAGCAGTAGCTAAAGCAGCAATGGTATGATTGTGTGGACCACCTTGATGACCTGGGAAAACAGAGAAATTAATCGGGTTTTCCAAATCGTATAAGATTTCTTTACCAGTTTTAGGGTTGATAGATCTAACGCCTCTTCTGAAAAAAATCATAGCACCTCTTGGACCTCTAAGAGATTTATGTGTGGTGGTGGTAACAATATCAGCATATTCGAATGGAGATGGAATAACACCAGCAGCAATTAAGCCTGAAATATGAGCCATATCAACAACCAAATAAGCACCAACTTTATCAGCAATTTGTCTCATTCTTTTGTAGTCAATCAATCTACAATAAGCAGAGGTACCAGCAACCAAAACTTTTGGTCTGTATAAAATGGCGGTTTTTTCTAACATATCATAATCAATGATACCAGTTTCTAAATCCACTCTGTAAGGCATAGTTTCAAAATAGGTAGAAACAGCAGAAATTTTTCTGGTATCAGTTTGATAACCATGAGATAAATGACCACCATGAGGTAAATCAAGACCCATTAATCTTTCATGTGGTTTCATAATGGCTTGGTAAACTTGCAAATTAGCTGGAGAACCAGATAAAGTTTGAACATTGACCCCCCATTTATCTGGAGTGACATGGAACGCTTTTAAAGCCCTATTTTGACATAAAATTTCCATTTTGTCAATATTTTCATTACCACCATAATATCTAGCACCTGGATAACCTTCAGAGTATTTATTACTCATTGGGGTACCTAAAGCTTCAAAAACTGAAGTAGAAGTGAAATTTTCAGAAGCAATTAAAACAATAGAATGTTGTTGTCTTTCAGTTTCATCTTTAATGATTTGAGCCACTTCTGGGTCAGTTTCTTCAAGATGACCTTCAACAAGATTTCTATGAGTAGCAGGTAAAGAATAAGTAGACATGGTTTCGGTTTGTTAGGGGTTTGTTTGGACGAAGATCGTTAACAAATTAAGAAAAAATTTTCAAATTGTAATTTTTTGTCTTTTATATTTCTGACTTGGAGTCATTCTTTCCTCGGCGAATTAAAATTTTTCAAATTCTATTTTTATTAGTTCCATATTTGCCCAACAAGCTTAAAAAAACGCGGTTTTCTTGCGGAAAAAACAACCAACAGTTACCAGCATAGTCTGAAGCCTCTTATCACAAATTATTACTGCTATTTCTCTCTAATATTTTCCAGATATAAGGTCAAAAAAGTTTGCTCATCGCACCTTGCTGCACGTGCATCGTATGTGCTGCATGAAAAATCCCAACATGGGTAATTGTTACAAACAATATTGAAATGCTAAAATATCTCTGATGGGAAGAGAGGAGGTCTTCCAATAACACCTTAATAGCAATATCTTTGAAAATAACAGTTTAAATGCTCATTTATTCAAGTATTTGTACTTAAATAACAATATCACATTACATCGTGTTACAAAAGATACCATATCATTGCTAATTAACTATCATTACTATTATAGAGTTAAACAAAAGGAGGGAAAGTATCATACACTTTCAAAAGAATAAATGAATAAAACTAGAACAACAACATAAAAATTAATAATATACCGAAACAAAATAAAATGAAATAAAAACTATAATATAAATCTCTTTAATTTTTTTACCTTTTAATTAACTCTTCTCTTTTTTTTGAAGTCAGCAAAACTCATCTTTTTGACTTTCTTGGCTCCATCAATAGCAGAGGTACTATTAACAGGCCTTTCCAACTTTTTGATAACCTCAGCATTAATTTTGACAGAATCTTTAGGAACTGAGGGTTCAGTAAATTCAACACCATTAAGACTATTGTTGCCATCGCTTTCATTATTTTTTACCTCATAATCATTGCTAACTTCATTTGTAACTTGGATAATTGATTTGGAAGTATTGTCACTTTCAATTTTGGCATCATCATTTTGAAAATTCACCGATTTTACTTGAACTGGAATGCTCAAATTGGCAATAATAGCTTTAGCTAACTGAGCTCTGCTATTTAAGATTGAGTAATAATCAGATGATTTCTCTAGATAACGTTTCTGTTTCGGATGTTCGTAAATTTCTTTTCGAGTGGCATGTTGGAACAAATCATCAACAACAGTGACTGGAACAGCAGTTATCGGGGTTGGTAAAGCGGTATTTTCTTTCCCAATTTCTGTAGCAGTGGTGATTTCACCCAAAATATTTTTATTATTTGAGAACTCTGTAGTAATCAATTTTTCAATAATGATGTCTCTTTGAAGCAATCTTTCTTTGATTAACTTTCTATTATTTTGTTCTTCAATCTTCAAATTGTTTTCTTTGATTAACTTGGAGCCTTTTCTAGAAGATCTATAAAAGTAACTTCCCATCTTTTTGATTCTCAACAATTTGCATTTAATGTTATTAACATTACTACTAATGGAATAACAACCACATTTATACTGTCCCAAAACAAATTCAACCTGATTGATCAATTGGATTTTCTCGGAGTTGGTTAATTTGTTATTAAAATTGGATTTGATGAAATCATTATGTTTATCATCCCTGGATTTTTCCTTAGAATAAAGTTTGCAAAATACCGGATTGAAATCAAATTCCCAACCAACGGTTAATTCAGAATTTTTTTTGATCGGTTTAATAGCTTCCAAGACAAATTTGACATTATTACCAACAACAATTGGGATAATTCGACAATTTGGATAACATGACTTTCTAACAAATCTTAAAATATTCCCAGAAGTTTTGCAATTTAGATATAATGGAATAAGTAAATTAGCAGGAGCAACAGAGTTCTTTTTCTCCAAATAGTTATCCAAATTAAATGATAAATTAGACATATTATCTTTTTCAACCAAACTTGATAGATCTTCCTCTTCTTCTTCACCTTCATTACTATTTTCACTGTTCTCCTTATCAACATCCATTTTGTCTTGATCATTGACTCTTTGAAAAAAATTAATAAAAAAGTAATATTGCTTTGGAATACCCCAGTATTTGAATTGGTTGATGGGATTTTCAAAAAAGTTCTCTTGAAAATCAACTTCTCCGAAAAACTCATTTATAATTGTTCCATTCTCAATTGCGCTTTTGTTGAAAATACCCAAGTTTGATAATCCGCTAAACTTGAAATGAGAAGAAGGAGTAGTGTTGCTTTCACTTATTAAAATATTTTTAGTAAAGATAGATGGTTTGTTTTTACGAATCTTCTCATACTCTTC
The DNA here is from genome assembly GCA_037355385.1 of Saccharomycopsis sp. FM-2023a. Lineage (NCBI taxonomy): Eukaryota > Fungi > Ascomycota > Saccharomycetes > Ascoideales > Saccharomycopsidaceae > Saccharomycopsis > Saccharomycopsis sp. FM-2023a. The sequence goes on from JBAKFZ010000097.1 coordinate 10,084, forward strand.
GGGAGAAAAACTTTTAGCGGTTAGCTCATATTTGCTTTTCTCCTTAGCTAATCGTTTTTCGGTAGTTTTGAAAACATCAATCAAATTCTTTTCACAGTAACTTTCAACTTGTCTATTTCTATATTCAAATTCTTTCAAGTTATAGTAAACGGCATAGAAATATTCGTCTTTAGCAGATTCAATTCTGCTGATCAATTCCTCGTTGGTATTATCATCAAAATCTTCCTTTTTTCTTTTTCGAGAAGGTTTTTCTTTTCTTGTAATTGGATTATCTTTGCTAGTATCCTTATTGTGATTGCCGTTTTCAGGTTTTTCATCACCTTCTTTTGTAGTTTTGGAATAGCTACTTTTATCCTTACTAACAACTCTTCTTTTCTTCTTGGATTCTTCAGAACTACTATTAATAGTATTTTCAACAGAAGTGGCATGTTCAGAGTCATTCTCAAGTTTTTTTTTTGTAGGAGCTTCCACTGATTGCTGATCGACACTTGAATCCTTGCTGAAATAACGTAATTGTTGATCTCTTGCCCTTTTAATATCGATGGATTTTGCTTTGAAACTTTTTGGATCGCAAAGTTCACAATAATATATTTCTGGGACATCTTCAGTATCAATGTTAAAACAAGAAGCATGTTGCCAACGAAAACATTTTTCACATTGAATTGTAAACCCATCATCTTCATCAACTCCACAAATACAGTCAATAATTCCAGCATCAGGATCGACTGCGTAGTTTGGGGCTTTTGCTTCTGTCGAAGAAGATGTGAAACCTTCTTTCTCTTTTCTTTTATTAACTCTTTTGGTAGATTCTTTGACTTTTTTCTCAAGGGGGCCATTGCTGGGTAGTATAGGGATTGGAGTTTGAGATATCAAATCTTTTGTAAAATTATTATGAAGAGGCAAAGGGGTAGAAGCTGCAGCAGCTAAGGCAGCAGCAGCAACAATAGCTTTCATTGAATGTTCGCCTTTTTTGGATTCATCATCATTATTTTCAGATAAAGCAGCCATTGCGGGACCAGGGTTTGAAGTGGGAGAGAGAGTGGGATTATTTAGCGTTGGAGATTTCTTGACATCCTTTACTTTTGTCGATTGCTTAACAGTTACTGAAGGTAGTAATACTGGCGTAGTCTCTTTTTTAAGAAGATGTGTCGGCAGCAGAGATGGTTCTATTTGAGATGGTTGAGAAACATTTTTTGGACTTTCAATGGGTGAAGGAGCCTCATTTGTGATCTCAGAACTGGCCAGACCCTTACTGAACTGTAGAAGAGCAGAGGCGTCTTGTAATAAATGGTCTTTGGTGCTATCCTTCAAAAGATTATCAGAGGTCATGATGATGATGAGCTAAGCTTAGTAGGTAGCAATTAAAGGCAGCTTTTTCAAGTGAAGAAAGGAAGGACAAAGAGTAGAGTAGCCAAATATAGAAGACGCTAAAAAAGAGGTATACCAATAAAGAAATAAGATGAAGTCTTTGAGTTGAACAAAACTAGCTCAAAAAGAATAAAGCAGTGTTTTGCTTTTAGAATTTGATGGATCCATATCGTTATCCTTATTACCCGCAATATTCGCAGAAATTTCGTTTAGGTTCGCACTTAAATCAAACGAATGCGAACGATAGAAAGAAAACGAGATGGAAAACCATGAGGTGTGTGGGTGTTTTGACAAACATCCTAGCATCTGGGAAAAGTCAATCTGCAGGCATTCATAAGAATAGTTGCTATTGTGAAGGTATGAAACATCGAATGCTTCGCAAAATAATTCGCAGAACCTAATTGTTATTCGGTAAACGAGAAAAAAGATAATCAAAGATCTGTTCAAGCTTCAATAGATTATTCAATTAGCACTTGTCCTAGTTAAAAAGCTTACATTAGTTGATTAATAAAATGACATATCAACTAAATTTTTGGAACTAAACAAAACCATAAACTGATTGTTCAATTAAAGGGCTATAAACGAAAAGTAAAAAAAGATGTTTGCAACATGGTTTTACCCAAATGCTCATTAGCCAACGGCCGTGCATAGTGTTCAGGAATATGATGCAATTAATACTATAGTGGCCGAGCTCGATTATTAAAGACATTTTAGAGACATCAATAACAAGAACTCAAAACCGGATTAATTATTCTATAATCTGTCGACTGAGCACCCCTATCTCAATAATTAAAAAATTAAAAATTAGATTGCCTCACGAGAGCCGATCTACCACAAAGGAAAATCTACAATGTCCTAACAATAACAGAACTAAATTAATAGCCCCGTTTAACTGAAATTCTATTGAGCATCCATCCATGGCACAGATTACTTAATTTAAAAAGAAAAGTAAGTGAAAAGATTATTTGAAAAAAAAATTTTCTGATATTTATACCAATAGCTGAAGCAGGGTAATCTTGAAACTTTTATTAACAACCATCTTCCAAGCAACAACAAGAACGTTCTACAAGAAAATTGTTGAAAAATAGAAATCTTGTTGATTATCATAATTGGCTTAAAAGTTTCAACTGATATTAAGTTTTGTATTTTGTGACAATTTAGATTTTTGTCAACTTTCTGGATGTGATGACATATAGTAAAAGAAAAAAAATTGATCGCAAAACCATTTATATAAGTCAATAATTTATACCGCTTTCGAAATTTAGGCTGACAAGAGTTTTCCAAAAAATCATAACTTAATTAGTCCATTGATCAATTTAGATGAAACAGATCTGTTTACTCTTATTCATTGATTCATTATTTCAGCAGCAGCAGCAGCCGCAGATTTGAAATATTTTAATTCAGGAATTTAAAGATAAGTTAAATTCTTTTTTCAACAATGTTTCTAAAGTCAAGTCTACGACGTTATCTTCCTATATCCAGACGATATATCTCCAGTAGGTCCACTTATAATGATATTCCAAGCTATCTAAATTATGCCAACTCCAATAAATTGGCAGTTGCTTCATCAGTTTTTAGAGGAACCCTTTATGAATTTCAAACCAAAGAAATTTTAATGAAAATCTTCAACGTTGAAGAGAAAAATATAATCATGAACGGAGGGTCATATGATAAAGGAGTGGACATTTTTGCCAAATGGGATTTGAATCAGTATTTAATCGATTATGATTCCCGATTACCGTCAGCTTGTTTGAGAAATAAATATCAAGATGATGAATTATTTGTTGATTTACTAGTTCAATGCAAAACTAGTAGCAAAAAAATTGCTAGCAAGTTGTTAAGAGAATTAGTGGGAGTTCACAAAGAAAAGATCCCCAAACATAATTCCAATAAAACTTTTTCAATATTAGTTAGTAATGCAACCATGACTCCAGATTGTTTGAGTTTTTTCAATGAATTAAAAACTCCAATGATATTTTTACAATTAGAGTTACCGATCATCAAAAATGATAGTTTGGGGAAAAACTTATATAAGATAAAAAATTTCAAAAATGGATTACTATTACTGTATTTTAGAAACACCATGGCAAAAAAATTATTACTTGGATTAAAAGACTATGAAGATATTAATATGAACATTATCAAGCAGATTACTGAAAAGTGATTATATTCAATTTGAAAGTTTTCGATAACAAAATTTCTTATTCAAGTAGTTAGTGCTTGTTTTTTTTCCTGCGCGTTCCTTAATCTTAATAGCTCTCATTCTTGAATCAATAAAGGTTATCATTCGAATTGGATCGTAATTTCAATAACAGCGCGTCAAGCCTTACTGAACTTTATCAAAATTAAATCTGCATTGAAATTTTAATCTTTTGTAATTTTCATTTGTGCTCAAAAAATTAAAACCATTGCAAGTTAACTTAGAGTGGACCAGTAACAGTTTCCTATTCCTAATTTCAAAATTAGCTCCAAACTAGTAACTAATCACATTTGATATTAATAAAACAATTTTATTGAAATAAATTGACACTTTACTATCACACGTGACAACTATGATTTTTTCGGGGGTGAATGAGGGTGATGAGCAGGGGGTGATGATCTCTGTAAATATTATTTTTTAAAAAAAATTTTATTTCAAATTTTTGCACATCCCCTGAAATATTATTATCATCATTCTTATTGTCTATATTTACTGCTATAGAACAATAATTGATCAAAATTAATAAACTTATTCCCTGATATAAAATTATTCGATAGTTTAAACCTTTTTTATCAAACTTATAATTCCCTCACTCCATTTGATGAATTTAGATAATTTATCTTGTTTCTTTTTCTCCTTAAAATATAGTCATGATAACAGTGAATCATAAACAACAACAATTCAATAATAATAAGAAATCACATCCATCAATACCTAAGTCCAACAAGAACCAATTGATGATGATGAATAAAAAACGACCACTAGAAGATGCTCAAAGAGAATCTAAAAAGCGAGTGAGGATTCTTGAGGGGAATCAATTAATGAATGATAATAAGATTAATAATAATATTCAGTTACTGAAAACTGTCTACAAGACATATTTGACTAATGCTTTTGATGCTTTGGAAAAGGTATGTTTTTATAATATTTTTAATCATTTTTGATTTCTTAATTTGACCCTTACTAACTCTCTCTTTTAGAATAATGACACCAACGGAATCAATAATATTGCCGCAAAAATTGCGTTACCTTCTAGTTTAAAAGATAGCCTATCTTTCCCAATCCTTTCAATCATTTTAAAATATTTGACTCTAAATATTTCTAAATTAGATTCTAAAAATTGTAATACAATTATTATGGCATTTATAGATTTTCCAAATTGGGCCAAATTACCTGATGACAATTCGACATTAGAAAAACAAGACTTTATCAAAAATTATGTCACATTCTTAACAGTTTTAACTTCGAGTACTCCAAGTTGGCATAATGAAATTGTTGAAAAATTAATTGAAGATTTTATCAAATATCCAAGTATCAATGATTTGAGATTCATTGAAGAATCAAAAAGAACTAAATATAAATCAACCACTAAACCACATCATGACTATTTGAAATTTTTAATCAGAGTAATTCCTACCAGTTTAACTAGTATTTTGAAATGTTTAATTAGAAGTTATCCTGATAAAAATTGTCGAAAATTTGAAATCATTAATTATACTAGCAATTTGTTCGAAATTATGACTTATGCCAAAGAAATTAAGCATCAACTATTGAGTTCCATTATTGAATATTGTATCAAATTGGATGTTGAGTTGAAAAATTCATTAGATGAAGTTGATGATGATGATGATGATAACATTAGCGATGATGAAGAAAGTGATGACGAAGACGAAGAAGATGAAGAGGAAGAAGTCGATGATGATGAAGATGTTTCTAAAAGTGATGATGAAGTACTTGAAGATGATGATGGAGAAGAAGAATACAATATTGATTTAAGCTTTAATATCAATAAATTAAAAAGTAAACTTGATCATATCTTAGAAAAAATCTTTTTGAATCTTGAAGATGAATTCAATTCAGAAAATATCAATACCAGTGAAACCATCAATCTTTATAAATCGTTGGTTAGAATTTTTCAATCATATATTTTATCCACCAGTAATACCAAATCAATTCAATTCTTGATATTTTATTTTTCACAAAAAAATCATGGATTTATTGAAGAATTTTTGACTTCATTGATTGAAATTATTTTTAATTTTGACGAAAATCTTGAAAAAAGAATTAAGTCGGTTCAATATTTAGCATCATATTTATCAAGAGCCAAGCATATCACTAAAGAACAATTAGTTTTTATTATTGATTATTTAATTAATTGGAGTGAACGATTTGTTGCTGAAAGAGAATGGGAAATTAATTCAAAAAATTCCAACGGAGGAATGGAAAGATTTAAACAATTTTATGCAGTTATTCAATGTTTATTATACACATTTTGTTTTAGACATAAAGATTTGAAAAAGTTAAATAATGATTGGGAGTGTTCAATAGATAAGTTTTTTCAAAAAATCATTTTAACCAAATTCAATCCTTTAAGATTCATCAACGAAACGGTGGTTTCCATGTTTGCTAAGATTGCTCATCAAGAAAATGTTGCTTATTGTTTTAGTATCATTGAACATAATAGAAGAGATCAGTTTCAAAATTACAAAAACGTTAATAATAATAAAAATAATAATGGTTCTGGCTCTGGCTTAATTAATGATTCTAGAATCATGTTTTTTAGTAAACAAGAGTTTTTGGATCTTGTTGCATATTTCCCATTCGATCCGATGTTGTTGAAAAGATGCAATTCTATTATCGTGAATGACTACATTGAGTGGTCCAATAATCAAGAACACGATGATTTCAGTGATAGCAATAGTGATGATTACGACGATGGATCCAGTTATGCCAAAGAGTTTGTGAGAAAGAATAGCGTGTTGATCAGTGAGGAGTCGAGCAAACAGCAGGTTCGTCAGAACTTGAAGGTCATCGGACAGGGGAGTCATGACAATAACGATGTATTTGAGGAGGACAGCGAGTAGTTATCGGGAGCAGTTCCAGGCGGTGGATTAGTAATAATTGTAATATATCACAGTATAATATAATAACATTTAATAAATACATCATGGCATAATTTACAAATTGCAAACAATCGTAGGATGAGCGGAGCCTTCAAAGGTGGAGAGCAAAAGGTGGTATAAATATCCGTGTTCTCCCCAGCACGTTTGACACATTTTTCACACTTTTGCCCCTTAACAATCACTAATTCCCCGCAATGTCCACCAAATCCGCGCAAAAGGTCCTCATGATCCTCTATAAGGGAGGAAAACACGCCGAAGAAGAGAAGAGGTTGCTTGGAACTGTTGAGAACAAACTTGGCTTGTCTGATTGGCTCAAGCAAAAGGGCCATAAATTGGTGGTCACTGATGACAAAGAAGGCCCCAATTCAGAATTCGACAAACATATTGTTGATTCTGACATTTTGATCACCACTCCTTTCCACCCTGGCTACTTGACCAAAGAAAGATTTGCCAAAGCTAAAAATTTGAAAATTTGTGTCACCGCTGGGGTTGGTAGTGACCATATCGACTTGGATGCCGCTAACGAGCACAAAGTCTCGGTCTTAGAAGTCACTGGTTCCAACGTGGTTTCTGTTGCCGAGCATGTTTTGATGACCATGTTAAATTTGGTTCGTAATTTTGTCCCTTCCCATGAACAAATTGTTAATGGAGGTTGGGATGTTGCTGCAGTTGCTAGAGATTCTTATGATTTGGAAGGTAAAGTTATCTCTACTATTGGTGCTGGAAGAATTGGTTATCGTGTCCTTGAAAGATTGGTTCCTTTCAATCCAAAACAATTGTACTATTATGATTACCAATCTTTGTCTCCAGAAAAAGAAAAAAAAGTTAATGCTAAAAGAATTGAAGATTTGAAAGAATTGGTTTCTAAATCAGATGTTATTACAATTAATGCTCCACTACATGAGGGTACAAGAGGTTTATTTAATCGTGAATTATTCAAGCATGTTAAAAAGGGTGCTTGGATTGTTAATACTGCTAGAGGAGCAATTGTTGATAAAGATGCTTTGGCTGAAGCTTTAAAATCTGGTCATATCAGAGGTTATGGTGGAGATGTATGGTATCCACAACCAGCCCCTGCAAATCATCCATGGAGAACTGCTTTTAACCCACACGGTGGTGGTAATGCTATGACTCCTCATATGTCTGGTACTTCAATTGATGCTCAAGCAAGATATGCTGCCGGGGTAAAACTGATTTTGGAAAGCTACTTTTCGGGTAGATTGGATTATAGACCTCAAGATGTTATTGTGCAAAACGGAAGTTATGCTACCAAAGCTTATGGTGCTGACAAGAAATAAGTTGTTTAGTTTGATGAATAAAGAATGACATGAAAAAAGGTTTTATGAAAGCTATGTAAGGATGGTTACCTTTTTTTGGAATCATCACTGTTGCCTACGTCAGCGATTACCTCCTTGAAAAAGGAAACTTTAAAAGTGGCGCATCTTCACGTGCCATGTGCAAGATTCTCTAAATAAATTTTTTTTGTGGGATTTTTAGCTTCCTTTATCTTTTTTGTTTTTGTTTTTAAAGGTTCAAATATTATAATTAATGGTTGCAGAAGTGATTAGTGATTCCCGCTCTCAATGGGTATTGGGTTTAGTATCCTTATCTGCGGTTGTAGTGTTGTGGGTTTTATCATCATTCCTCATTAACGAAATCTTCGAATCAAACATTTATTCCAAACCATTCTTTATAACTTATATCAATACTTCAATATTTATCTTTTATTTGCTACCAGTATTTCTCAAATTCTTGAAATTGAAGTTTATTGAAAAGAAATCTATTAATCTCATGGAAGTAGTGAGGAAATCAACGGAAGATGAAGTGAGGATCAAAAAACCAGTCGATTTAGAGTTACAAATCGAAACTAGTGGCTTAATAATTAACAATAATGACTCTAACTCAGATCATAGCTCAATTGTCAATCCAAATAACCACGTTAATAAAGTTACAATAGAGGACTCAACACCATTATCGCTCGAGGAAACTATAAAATTGAGTTTTCAATTTTGTATGCTTTGGTATCTTGCAAATTTAACCACAAACTCAAGTTTAATCTACACCAGTGTTTCCTCACAAACCATTTTGTCATCAACATCATCATTTTTCACTCTCTTTTTTGGTTTTTTATTCAAACTTGATTCCATAAATAGAGTTAAATTAATTTCATTATTTTTAAGTTTTTTGGGTATTATAATAATCACAAAAATTGATTCTTCTTCAATTCCAAATGGTTTGAATTTGAAAGATGATCATTATTCATTAGCGATGTTTATTGGTAACTTATTGGCCCTATTAGGGGCTTGTTTTTATGGAGCTTATACAGTTTTATTAAAATTAAAAGTTAAATCACAAAATCGTTTAAATACCAAAGTTTTTTTTGGATTTGTGGGAATTTTTAATGCAATCTTTTTATGGCCAACTTTATTATTATTAAATTATACCGGAATTGAGAAATTCGAATTACCTTCAACAAAATTTGTTTGGTTGATTATTTCAATTAATTGTTTGATTACTTTTATTAGTGATTATTGTTGGGCCATTGCGGTTTTATTGACCAGTCCATTAACTGTCACTGTGGGATTAAGTTTAACTATTCCTTTGGCATTGATTGGAGATGTTGTATTTAAAGGTAAACATTTAACTTTTGGTTATTTGATTGGGGCTTTAATTATAAGCGTATCATTTTTAATGATTAATAGAGATCAGGAAGAGATCATCGTTGAGGATTCTTTTGAAGAATAATACTTTATTATGGAGACTTCTCTAAAAGTTTTTTTGTCATTTACGTTCAAATTGGTTATGCTTTCTTTTTAAAAAGACTTTTTTTTTGTTATTAACGGTTTCATTTTTGTTATCATTTGCGTTCACGATTTGTGTTTAATATAAGATCTTTTTCATTTATTGACATTGTAACATTTATAGTTAGTTTCAGGATTAGTTTCAACTTCTCTTTTTGCCTGATAGTTCTGTCAAGAGTTCACAATACTTGCTTTACTTGTTGTAGTTTTCTATTTTTTACATATTTCACAAATTACGAACTGTAGATACAGTATAATGGTGAAACCATGGTCTTGTACTATATTGCCGTATATGGTCCATGGTATTTTGAAAAGTCTTGTACTACTCACCTCACCGCTTGCTTTAAAAGCTCATCGGATCCTTCAAAAAAAAAAAATTCAAAATTCAAAAGCAAATTGCCACCAGATAAAGAGAACGCAGTTAACAATCATGGCACCGGGGGATTTGAATTTAAAGAAATCATGGAATCCGAAGTTGATGAAGAATCAGAAGAAAGTGTGGGAGAAAGAACAAGAAGCACTAGATGAAAGGAAAAAAATTCAGCAAAAACAGCGAGAAATTCAAGAAGAAAGAGAACGTCAAGAATTGAGGAATTTAAGAAAAGGACAAACTCCCAATCTTATAGGCCATGACCGAATGGATTGGATGTATGAACATGGAAGTGCTGGAGATGGGTTGGCAAAAGCTGAGAAAAATGAAGCAAATGATGATTATTTATTAGGCAAAAAAACGCTAGATGAATTGATTTTGAAAGAAAATGAAGAAGATAAAAAAAAAATTGATAAGAATAACAGATTGGAGCAAACTTTATTGATTGGAGGAGGAAAGTCACAACAATTATTAGATCAAAAAGAATTAATGAGATTAGCAAAGGAAGATCCCATGGCAAAAATCAAGTATATGCAAGAATTAGCTAAATCAAAGTCTCTGAAAAAAGACAGTTCCAGAGTTTCCAAACATAGAAGTGATAGACATCATAGTGATCACCATAGTAGACATCGAGGTGATAAAGAGCATCGAAATGATAGAAACAGAGAACATCGAGGCAGAGATTCTGATAGACTTAAAAGTGACAAGTATAAAGATTGTTATAAAAAAGATAAATATTCTTCTTCAAGGCATATTGGATCTTCATATAAAAGTTCTGATCATAAACCGAAAAACCATGAGTCAAAACCTTACAGTACTTACTAACATTCTTTTTACAAAATTTTAATTGGATTTATTTTTATAGGATTTCAATTGTGAGAAAGTCTCACCTTTAAAATTACTTTCAAAGGGTACATAATAATTGACTAATTTATCAGTGAGTCATAGACTCAAAAGTTATTAGTATTGATATGATGAAAATTGATTTCATACTCGCTTACATAATTCATACCAAAACGGGTAACACCATTGTGATCCCGTGACTGAAAAAAACGCAAAAAAAAACTCGAAAATTTGAAGTTGAAGTAAATGAAAGTTAAAGAAAGCTCTGGATCAATTCATTATCCTAAAATGTTCGCTTCTCCTTACGCTGCTCAGCCAGCTGCTGAACAAGAACCAACCAGCAAACTCCAAGCTTTCAAAAAAACCCCAATTTACCCGGTTCTCTTAAACGGGGTTTTATTTTCTCTTGGAGTTTGGTTTATTCAATCACCATTAATGGATAGTCTTAACCCTCAATTTTGATTTATTTTATAAACAAAAAAAAACAAGAATAATAAACGAGTAATGATCCATAAGATAATGAATTCAATCAATTTTCCAAAAAACCTTTTTAACATTATAGTTATAAAAGTATTATTAAATTGTTTTTCTCTTTGTTAATTTGTATATAACCATTAAATGTCTTATAATTTATGAACTTTCTACTTGTATCTTACTTAAAACCAAATTGTTTACAAATTGTGAAGTTTCACCAGCTTTAATTTTGTGAAAATTGTGTCAAATTTGATAAAAATGAAAAAAATACAAACACGAAAAACAAAAAGACAACATTCATCTTCATCCATGTTTTAAAATATCATCAAATTATGGATGATTCGATATTCTTGAACATTTTCACGTTTGTTTATCATTCATGCTCTTTTCTAATAACCTATCTTTGGATCAAACGATTGGTTCTACCGATTTTAATCAATTATTTATCATTATCATCTCTCAATTTAATTAACAATAATTTGAATTATTTTATCGACATATTAATTCATTCATCATTAACTTTTTCTTTTCAATTGATTCAACTATACGCTTATCAATTAATTGGATTTTTCAAAAGCGAAATCAATCAATTGTTTTTTCAAATCTGTTTGATCAACTTGTTAATAGAGATTGTCATAATTATTCCAATTTTGTCAATATATTTGATCATTAAAAACAATCATAATGAAAAAAAATATATTTTAATTTTGCTAGCCTGGTTTTTATTTATTTCAAACATCAACAATTTTTTTCCAAATCCTTTTAACAAAATTGATTATGATTATAATAAAGATTCAATCATTAATATATCAAAAGAAAATGATATTTCTCTATTAACAAAATATGTCATTAATATTGCAATTTTTGGAATAGCTTTAATGGGTTCAATTACCGGACTAAATTCGTCAATTATAATCTACAATTATTTGAATGAAAGTAATTTTTTAAGATTTAAGAACAATATCAAATTTTTGAATTACAATCATGATGATTCAAATATTGTTTTAAAGTACTTGAAATTGTTCAAAGTTAATTTATTGAAAGATAACCAAAATAAAAATAACACATTTTTTCAAAAACTTTTATTAATTAATGAAAAATTCATGTTAATTTATTATACTTATCGATATTTTGTTATTTATTTGATCAAATTACCACTATTTGTTTATACTTTTACGCAAAAGAACTCCGTGGAAAAAATCAATGATAATAATAATTCAATCTCAATGATTTTAAATAAATTTTTGAATAATTTTTATTATAATAATACCAATGATGAAAATTTGAATTTTTTAAATTCTATTGAGTTGGTAGTTAGTTTATTATTTTTTACGTCATGTTTCATGGGAATTTTAAATGTTTTCAATAATTGGTTAATTATATTTGATAAGATTTACAATAACTTGGAAATTTTAAATTACAATAAAGATTTGGATCTTGAATCAAATATCGGGATTTTAAGAACTCCAAAAAATCAAATAATCAGTAACGATAATTTAATCTCCACTACTAGTTCAATTAGATTAACTAATGATCCAAATTCAACCCCGATTAATTACTATCAAGATAATTCTCCAATAAATCTTGAACCAAGTCCTTATTTAAATGATAAATTTCTGAAAAACAATAATGATAATATTTTGATTCCTATAATTGAAAGATTGATTTTATGTTTCTTGACGGGAATCTATATCATTTCAACAACTTTATTACTTTTATCTTCAATTTCTTATAACTCAATATTAATCATCATTGAAAATTTATATTTTTTCAAAGATCTAAAAATTCACTATTTTGATAATATTTTTGATTTTTGGTTTGGTAGTATAAATTTTCTAATTTTTTTAAATTTCTTATTAATCGATAATGAATAGATTTGTGTTTTTTTTTTAATAATTGATGCTCTTACAGTTTAATCTTTTAGTTAAAACCTACTCTTATTAAAAATTTTATCTAGAAACAACTGCAATGATTAATCTCATACTTGGAATACCTAGATCTTTGACCGCTAAGTTATAATCAACATCCAAACTCTCACCAATTTTGAATTTGATTAGATTAATTTGATCTTTTGTCAATGATAACGTACTATTACTAGCAATTTTCAGTTTATAAGATTTTAAAACTTTTTTTAATTTTGTAGTCGGCTTGATTTTGAAAAATGTTGGTTGACTATCATATCCATCTAAGTCAATTCTAATATTAATATAAGAGTCACTAGGACTACTTTCTTTACCCTTATTAGGTTCCAATGATTCTTCTTTAGTTTGATCATTCAAATTATTGACGTTTTCTTTATTCACCAATGAATTGTTAGTTTGAGAATTATCAATATTATTATTAGTTAACATACCATTCATTGTTGTATTGATAATTGAATGATTGACTGCTAATTTATTATTATCCGTAACCATTAAACTATTATTATTAGACTGATGAGATATTAGAGGAATATTTGCAACAGATTTATTAGTATTATTTGAAGAAGAATTACCATTAGTTAATAATAAAGTGTTAGTTTCTCTATTGGCATGTGGATTAAGAAAATCCTTAAATTTTTCATAAATTGAATTATCTTTTTCGAAATTGATTTTTTCATTTTTCAAATTTTCAACTTGAAGAGCCAAATCATTCAATCTTTGTTGATAAGTACTAACAAACTCAACCTTTTCAGTTTGTTTCTTGAATTCTTCTTCGAATTTTCTAATCATTAATTCTTTCTCATAGTTGAAATTACCTTCTTGAGATTTAAATGAAGTCAAAACATCCATGACATTGATCAAATTTTTTGAGATATTATTAATTGTTGCTTGACAATTAACTGAAATAATCGATTCAACTTTGAATAATTCATCACAAACATTTCTTAGTTTTTCATCAAATTTTAATCCTCTCAAAGGATTTAATGCTGATAATTGCTCAATACTTGGTATGTCACGAATTTCTTTGATCTGAAATTCTGGTGCTTCTTCATCGATGATATTCCAACTAACAATACCATCATAAATATAAACAGCAGTGTTTTTGGTATTATCCCATATTTTGCTGACATTATAAACCGCTCTAGAATCTCTTTGTGCTAATGCAGAAATATAACCATGGAGTCTTTGACCAATAGCAGTTGCTTCAAGATTATCAGAGAGTCTAACTAATTCGTGAACTGCAAAACCTTTGCATTTTGGATCTTTTTCATATAATGTGGTTATGATAAAAAGCAAGACTGGATCTTTGAAAGTATACTCTAGTTTCGGTCTTGGTCTTCTAAATTCTTGATAAATTTCATCAATATTTTCTTTAATTGGTGAAAAGTCTTTGTTAACTGGAATGATCTCAACTAAAGACTTTAAGTAATCATAATCAATTGGTTTCAAATTAATTTCAGCAGTTAGTTTTTTATTATCATTTATAACAGAAATAAATTTTGTTAGCTGTTCAACCATATATTTGATTCTTGAATGTAGATTGGTAAAAAAAACTCCAAAATCATTATAAGTATGAATCACAGTACTTTTGAATAACGATTCAACGTTGGCTGCTTTACTTTTCAAAGCTTCCAAATTCAAATTACTGTCGTTGAGTTGTTTTCTTAATTGTAAGAGTTGGTTATTTGCTTCCATTTTTGTAAGTTGAACTTGTATTTTATTAGAATCCTTTTCTTGAGTCAAAGAACTAATATGATTTTTAAGACTTGTAATTTCATCAAGCAAAACAGTTCTCCCTTTGATGACTTCTTCAAGTCGAAGTTTGGCTGAATTATCTTCAGTCATCAACTTTTGTCTTTCAGTCTGTAAAGAATTTATCAAACTTAATTTTTCATTTAGAATTGTCTTCGCATTCAAAATTTCATTTTGTAATTGATTAATTTGAGCTGAATTGGAATTAGCAGATAGAGAAATATTTTGAGCACTTAATTTTTCCTTTTGTTGTTCAATAATTTGCAATCTTTCATTTAATCTTAATTTATCTTCTTCTAGGATGGAAATCTTCGCCTTTAGCACTTCAACAGCTTTACTATCAATTATTTCTCCATTATAAAGTTCATCATTTAGTTTTTTAATCTTTTGAGCAAAAACTGTATGTTGCCTTTCAGTACATGTAACAACAATAGTAGTATTTGCAGTAACCTCAAGATTAAAAAGTTTGAAATTGAATTGTTGTGGTTCAATTGGCTTTTCAACAAGTCTTGAATCAATATAATGACAACTATTATAAACAAGTCTATCAATTTTTAGATCATTCATAGAGACTTCATTATCGGTTAAATTGAAATGGTTCATAATCGAACGATATAAAGATAAAAATGTTGCATCTTCTTCCACTTTCACTACCACGGAATATGGTAATGTTTTGAATGGATCTCTTTTATTAACATGTTCCTTAACAAAATCAACTTGAATTGGAATTAATCTTTTAACGAAAATTTGATCAGAATCGTTCAAACCAAGATCATCAATGGTTTCTAGAGGATCAAGAAATTTATCTTGAGAATAAAATGATAAATCGCTAGCGGCAAATTTGTTCATAGTAGCAAATTTTCTCGAGACAGAGCCAAATTTACTTTGTTTTCGAACCTTAAAATAAGTGTTTCTTTCATCATTAACAGGACTTTTCACATTAAAATGAGAATCGCGGATATCAAAAAATCTGATTGACAAAAGAGGAGTATCGTTCAGAGAAGGATCTGATGATGAAGTTGTCAGCATCATATTATTATCAATATTGTCAACAAGCTCACAAATTTATCACCAAATATAAATTCGATCAAAGAAAAGAAAAGAGTATTGACGCTATAACCGGGCCAAATATCCGCTAGATAAGATTTCAAAACAAACAGAGTTACGGGGAGTTCACAAATTATCGATCAGAAATAGCCGCACAAAAAAGATTTGATGTTTAGATTTGTTTGTTTGTTTGTTTGTTTAGTTATTTCGCGTCCTTTTTTTCTAAGGAATCTAAACGCGAAAAGTCACGTGTATGTATACACTTCACTTCATACTTTAAGCCTAATCTATGCTCAAGGTCATATGAATATATAATTATATATATATATAGCATTAAGTGACACAAATTTAACAAATTCAGTCAACATTTTGGTACAAATTATTTATAGACTCAAAAAAATCCCAGAATCCCAATTATGTAAATACTAAGTCCAAATTGATATCAGCTCACCAACAAATGAAAAATCACAAAATTAAAGCAAACGTAATGGGAATAGCTTGCAACGGAGCCCTCCAAGGTTACCTTAGAAATTTTGTTAACTATTGTGAGCTATCCTATTGAAAAGTATTATTTTATGAATAACTAAAAGGTTTAATGAATCAAGTTGAATGAAAAAATTCTTGGTTTTAGTCACATTTAATTATAAAGGCATGACGATAAATGAGGACAGCTCTCATATAACACACAGATATAGGTCAAGTTAAAAAATATTATAGTTGAATAAAGTAATTTATCAACAGCCCACCAATTCTCCTAAAACCTTGGAAAGTTTGTGTAGTTTTTTGCTGCTAGAAAGTTTTAGCAAGCTCTATGACACAGACCGGAGCTTTTTGAGATTTTTTTTTTTCAAACTTTGAAAGATTATAATAGACAATTCTCTGAGTACTTATTGGATCACCGACTAGAGTATGTGATCCCAAAATTCAATCAAAACTACCTTGAAATATGTGTCAAAACCCAATAACCTAGGAAACTTACAGATTTTTCTAAATCAATAAATATAATCACATCCTGGAAAAGCCCAATTTTCTTGAACCAAACATTCCAAACATACCGTAGTAATTCAAAACCTCCAATTTTCTACCATATACTAGTATTTTAGTAATCAATTCTCGAGGGTTCCACAACTTCTGCATGTTGAAGGTAAAATCTGAAATTAATTTATTTCCATGTTACCCGGGACGCATCGCTTTTTCTTCTCAAAGAGAGAAAAAATGGGAATTTTGTTCTTATTATTAAGCATCAAATCGTTTCTTTAATCATTATATTCATCATGTTTAGAGCTAGTTTGAAAAAATCTGCTGCTTTCGGGCAATTGCGGTTTAGCAGACCTTTGTCATGCTCTCTTTCTCCATCTTTGGCCATTCCTTCTACCTCAGAAACCATTGATTTAAACAAATCTAAAAATTCCCCACCTATAGGTGAAGGAATCCTTAAAAGCGCTTTTAAAAATGAAGGGTCTCATGGAACTAGACCAATCTATTTGGATATGCAAGCCACTACACCCACTGATCCAAGAGTGTTAGATGAAATGTTGAAATTTTACACTGGACTTTATGGTAATCCTCATTCAAGAACTCATGCTTTTGGTTGGGAAACTGATAAAGAAGTCGAAAAGGCTAGAAAACATATTGCTGATGTCATCAATGCTGATCCAAAAGAAATCATTTTCACTTCTGGTGCTACTGAATCAAATAATATGGCAATTAAAGGGGTTCCTCGATTTTATAAAGCTTCTAAAAAGCATATCATTACTGTGCAAACCGAACATAAATGTGTCTTAAACTCTGCTAGACATCTTCAAGATGAAGGATTCGAAGTTAGTTATTTACCCGTCAAAGAAGACGGTTTAGTTGATTTAGAATTGTTAGAAAAGACCATTAGAAAAGATACTTGTTTAATTTCCGTTATGGGTGTTAATAATGAAATTGGAGTTATTCAACCTCTTGAAGACATTGGTAGAATTTGTAGAGCTCATAAAGTGTTTTTTCATACTGATTGTGCTCAAGCTTATGGGAAAATTCCAATGGATGTTAATAAAATGAATATTGATTTGATGAGTATTTCGTCTCATAAGATTTATGGTCCAAAAGGTATGGGTGCTATTTATATAAGAAGAAGACCAAGAGTTAGATTAGATCCAATCATCACTGGGGGTGGTCAAGAAAGAGGAATAAGATCAGGTACTCTATCTCCACCTTTAGTTGTTGGAATGGGAGAAGCTGCAAGATTAATGATGGAAGAAACTACTTTTGATAATCAACATATTGAGTATTTATCTAATAAATTAAAGAAAGGTTTATTATCAATTGAAGACACTGTTTTAAATGGCTCACCAGAACATCGTTACGCTGGTTGTGTTAATATTTCATTTGCTTATATTGAAGGTGAATCATTATTGATGGCCTTGAACGATATTGCTTTAAGTTCTGGTTCTGCTTGTACATCTGCTTCTTTAGAACCATCATATGTTTTACATGCTTTAGGTGCTGATGATGCTTTAGCCCATTCTTCTATTAGATTTGGTATTGGAAGATTTACTACTGAAGAAGAAATTGATTATGTCATTGACGCTATTCATAAAAGAGTTGATTTCCTTAGAGAATTAAGTCCTCTTTGGGAAATGAAACAAGAAGGTATTGATTTGAATTCAATTCAATGGTCCGGTCATTAAGTTTGTTCTTTTGTATTTTATTTGATGATTTTTGCGGATTTTTTGTTTTGATTCTTTGCTCAATAAATAGTACCTGCAAAAAAATTATAATGTTCAATTTTTTCTACTTTCTTTATGTTTATATTTTGTTTAATTTTCTTTTTCTATCTATATATTACTTACAGTATATTATTATGAGACTAATAATTGTAAAAAAAGAATTATAACTTCTATACACTTCTGCACTAGTGCTTGTTTCTTTCTGCAGAAATATTTCACAAAAAAATTTGAAAAACAAAAGTTTACGGAACAGCCTGGCACTAAGAATTGTAATAAACTTTTCTACACTGTGAAAATTTTGATACTGTTAGATTGCTTTTGACATAATTTCAATAATCTAATATTCCACTAGATGATACAAAGAAATAACAACCAATAAGTTAGTTTACCATGAAATTTTCAAATTTTGTTTTAACATTTTCCATATTTATAATATCCACATTATCAGTTCCCCCAACTGCTCCAATTCCTAAAAGTTTCATTCAATCCAGATTACAAAAAACAGATTTAACAAGTTATCGAGATACTAATGGGATTGTGACATTGACTGATGAAAACAATGAAATTATTACAGAGCCTTTAGTTAGAGAATCATCAATTGTTTTATTTTTAACGGCTAACTCTCCAGAAATTGGTTGCAAAGTTTGTGGAGATTTCAAGAAAATCTTTGATAGAACTGCCAAATATTGGAATGATAATATTAATGGAATTTCAAAAAATGATTTGTTTTTCGTGGAATTAGATTTTACAAATAATCAAGCATTTTTTAAAAGTTTAAAAATTAATAGAGTTCCTCATGTTTGGATTATTCCAAATTATAATGATCTATATAAAATGTTAAAATTTGAACAAAAATTGGGTGAAGAAGAGATGTTCCAAGAAAAGAACTTCAAATTAAAAACTTCTAGTCATTATGTTTATGCAATTAGCGAAAAATCCTCAACTAATGAGTTTTCCAAATATATTTCACAAGCTTTACTAATTGATTTTGAAGTTGATCATGATTCATCATTTTTAGCCAATTTAGACTCGGAATCTATTATTGGTTATTCAATCATTATTTTGGCAATTATTGTCACCATTAAAAAAAAAATAAATGATCCAAATCATACAATTTTGGAAAAACTTTATCAAAGAAGAATCTGGTGTGGCTTATCATTATTATTAACTTATTTATTTATCTCTGGTTACATGTTTACCGTCATTAGAGGGGTTCCATTTTTAGCTAGAAATGATGAAGGGTTATTTTTTTTCAGTGGGGGTAGTCAATACCAAATTGGAATTGAATCTTTTATAATCATATTGTTGTATGCTTTTATTGGATTATGGATGGTTTTGTTAATTCAAGTGATTCCAAATATTGGTCCTAAAGAATTAAAAGAGGGTCAATCAAAACCAATCATTTCTATTAGTGAAAATGGCCAATACATCGCAGCGATTCTAGCATCTTTTGGATTATATTATAGTTATAGTTACTTAACAGGAGTTTACTTAATTAAAGATGGAGGATACCCTTTTAGATTGCCAACTATTTGATTCAATATATGATAGATTTGATTTTGATTTTGTAAGATAAGTTATTTCTTAGTCTATTACTTCTACCAAGAGAAAAACACAAGTTAAAACGAGGATCTTTTTGTTTTATTGTCTTAGATTCTGGTATTGAACTATAAAGACGGCAATCACTTCTTAAATTTGGTACCAGAAGCTGGAAGCTAATGGAGTAACCATACCTTTTGATTCAACTTTGTTTAAGTGCAAGAATTTAAAGTGATCAATATGTCTCATACTTTAGTACTTATTTTTTAACCCATACTTTATAATCTTCTACTTGCTTTAGTTACTTTCCTTTTTTTTGTATTAACTTACTCACAACTTAATATCTTGTTTATCGGATGAGCATGTTTACACTTTCAAGTAGTTCTTCTTCAATAAAAATGATAAAGAAGAGGGGAATACATAAAGAAACCAAATTTCGAGCCCCTTTCACCCATTTCAGCAATTTCAAGAATTGCCAATCAGCAAGTCTCGTCGTGTCAGGAGATTACCAGGTAACATATTTCCTCAGTATATCCTTTGAACTCCATTTTCGTAAATTATTGGATAAAATGAGTTTAAGCTTTTAAAATACAAAATATAATTAAGTCGAAAATAAATGATTTAATCTTTTTGAATATAGTTCTATTCATTCATAGTAGGAAGGCTTCTCAACACTATTCAGTACTACCGCTTTAAGCTGTTTGACAATAAAATGCTGTCTCAGCTGTTCTTCTTTAAGTAAAATTCCCAATATTATTTGACTGATAAACACAATTTTTGATATAACCCACTCTTTTTTGATTTCACTTCCACAAATTTGATTGACATGTATACAAAATGTATCCCGAACAATCAAAAGAGGAGAATCATTAGTGGAGCTAACATAGGATTACCTTAGGGGGCAAGAGGGAAAATGTGATTCTAGATATTTGTTATTAGATGGAAGAAAAGATGCATGAGCGTTGTGCTGCTAATCATGAACTGCTTGGAGGAAATACCAATTTCTGGAGTGACTGAACACTAACGAAGAATCACGTAGTATATCTATCAAAGATATTAGATCTACTTTGCAAATATGAAAATCGTTGTAAGCTGCTTGATGTATCGTTGCTGTCAAACTATCAACAGTCTTTCGCTAAAGCAGAGTCTTTCCAAAAAAAACTCCACTTCTGGGAAGTTTAAGGCTAGAATGGGACAAGGGAAAACTCAAAACAGTCTGAAACCGAATCAAACCCAGAAGAGCAGCCTCATCTCATCTGTCATTTACAAGTTTCCCAAACTATGTTGAATTGTAGTTGCCCGATTGGGAACGCAAAGGATCCCCAACATGCATGAAAGCACTACTACTCCACAAAAGTTAAAGCAAAAAGGAGAAATCTCAAGGAAACGAGATATGTCTAATTGATACATCTACTTCTCAAAAATTAAAAATATCTGAAACCAAAAGTGTAAAAAAATTTTGAAAGGGAAGTTGATTGCGACAAAATATTGTTGTAGATATGTCGAAGTAGCTATTCAAAATGCAGAATTATCATTGCTTCATCAGCAATGCTGATTTTACAATAACGCCGTTGGAAAACCAGGTTTCAGTTTAAATGTGTCTCGATCTGAAGTCATCATTAACCGAAATTGATCTTCGTTGATATTTTCATATTGCAATTTAGGGCTCACAACAATGTCAATGAGTGACCCTTGATACAATATGAATCTTATTTCCCTTTAACTCCCCTATTATGTTTCAAACAGACTAAGACACTTCATGCGAGCCTCGCTTCCCGAACTTGAGTTTACATATCAAAGGAAATTGTGCTTACTCCGTTTGGTATAACCTGAATCTATCATTAAAAGCTGTCAACTCTGAAAAACTAAACTATAAAAAGGGTTCAATAGCTTTAATATTTTTCAAACTTATCTTAATTGATATACAAATAACAATTAACAATTCAACTATTGTTCTTATTGACATTTATTGATCATCATCTTATCATTTCCACTTATTATTAATTCACCATGAAATTTTCTTCTGCTACTTGCATTGCTGTTTTAGTTGCTTCTGCTACTGCCCTTCCAACTCCATTGAAATGGGCTGGTATTGCACCAAATCAACCAATGTTTAAAAGAGAAGCTGAACCATTACACTGGGCAGGTATAGCACCAAACCAACCAATGTTTAAAAGAGAAGCTGAGGCTGAAGCAGAAGCTGAACCTTTACATTGGGCCGGTATCGCACCAAATCAACCAATCTTCAAAAGAGAAGCAGAAGCTGAACCATTACACTGGGCAGGTATCGCACCAAACCAACCAATTTTTAAAAGAGAAGCTGAAGCTGAACCAGAAGCTGAACCTTTACATTGGGCCGGTATCGCACCAAATCAACCAATCTTCAAAAGAGAAGCTGAGGCTGAAGCAGAAGCTGAACCATTACACTGGGCAGGTATCGCACCAAACCAACCAATTTTTAAAAGAGAAGCTGAAGCTGAAGCAGAAGCTGAACCATTACACTGGGCAGGTATAGCACCAAACCAACCAATGTTTAAAAGAGAAGCTGAGGCTGAAGCAGAAGCTAATCCATTACATTGGTATGGCATTGCACCAAACCAACCAATTTGAGTGTTTGGATCTCTTTTGTTTTCGAGTTTTTCCTTGAACTTTATTGAACGGTTTGACACTTTTTGATCTTTGTTTGATTTTTCATTGCTACTAGCTACATTACTTTTTTCTATTAGATTTTTCTGCTTGATATTACTACTTTTTGGGATTGGATTTTTCATAACCGAAAAACTATGTCATTTCTTATTAACTTTCAAAACCTCAGCTTCTTTTGAATGTTTTTCATGATTTGATTTTTTCAAAATTGATCAATAAACGTTTCTTATTTACTACTGACTTATTTTCCCTTCTTCTTATCAACAGATTTAATAAAAATTCTTTTTTTTTCAACAAAATTAGTAAGAGTAGCTTTAAATAATTTTGAATACTTCACATCTTTTCATTCATCTTGATTTTGTTTCGAATTATTTATGTTTACGATGTTTACTCTCAAAACATTCATCTAAAACAAATTGTAGCTATTTCAACGATTCATCAATTTATGGCTTTCAGCATTTAAATAATATCTGTAATTGTATTGGTTCTGCAAAGATCATTTTTAAAAGAATCATCTTCTGCAAATCTATAATAAATAGAGAGAGCACTTTTTTCTGTAATCAAATCATTCTTGGAAATTGTTAACAGCAGCTCATTGAATTTTAGATAATCTTTTTGCTTTTTACAATCATTAGCAAACTTGATACAAAATGGTCTAGGAGAACAACAGTTAATGATAACAGGTCAACAGTTACCTTAATTTCTAGCACTATATTGTTATTTAAGGCGTTGCAACGATTCGTACTCTGCAAAGTATCTTTGACTATAATAATCTTTAATTAAAGATAAAAAGTAAGGAAATGTCTAATTTTGTCTAGCAAGAACTTGGTCTCTGTAATCGAACAACAATTTTCAAGTCTTTTAAGAAGTTTTCTCCTGAAGTTTATGCTTCCTTGATACTGAGTCATTTGGAAATTGTTAAAATACAAAGATAAATTAAGTCCTTGCTCAGGTTTTCATGAAAAACTGGTATATAATGAAGTATCCTGACATATTTTATAAGGTACATTTCTGCTTGAATAGACTACTTGTGAAGTACTTAATTCATACGCGTGAGCATGAATATAATTGAAATTTCCAAAGAACACAATATTATGATTTTCTGCAACTCAATGTTGCGAACTGAGACTTTCAATAACAGTTTACGTTAATAAGACGTAGTTATTGATGTAGTTCAATTTAAAAAGGAAATTCCCATGGCTGGGTAACCGTGTTTGACATAAAATATAAACAAATGGAAGTTATGAATAAAACCGTTCCATATAGCCGAAGGTTTGATAATCAATTTATCAATGTCTCGATAATGAAGGAAAAACCGGTTCTTATTTTCAAGGACAAGAACTCTGTGCAGATTGGAGTCTTTGAAAGGTATACCATCAATGTCAAGACCCCAATCGAGCCGGATGATGAATCTAAATTGGAGTTGAAGGTTAAAAATCTTGAATTACAGACCATGATGTTATTATATTTATTAGGACCATACTCCTTATATATCCAATTGTTACCTTACAATTACTCAGAAGACAATTTGCAAGCAGAAGAGATTCAAGTTTGTCCTAATCTACATCCGGGAAATAGATTTAAAATTTTTTTAAAATTTAATAAGAATTCCTTGAAAAGTTTTGAGAATGGTATCTTTGAATATGAATGGAAACTAGATATTGTTTCTCAAATTGTGGTATCTAATATTATTTCTATCAATTTTGAAGTTACCATTGACGATATTGATAAAATTGGAGAAAAAACAGAATTATTTGTCAACGTGGAAGATTCAAAAGATATTTGGAATAAAAATCCCAAACATCCTGACAAACCTTGCCATTTAATCATTGCAACTCATGGAATTTACTCAAATATTGATTGTGATTTATTATATTTAAAAGAAAAATTGGAGGAATTCAGTAAAGGAAAAGAAAACATTATAATTAGAGGTTATAGAAATAATGTGGGTCATTCTGAAAAAGGAATTAAATGGTTAGGTATCAATTTGGCCAATTATATAGATTATTTGTTGAATAATGGTGAATTCAATATCACGAAGATTTCCTTTATTGGACATTCTTTAGGAGGAATTGTTCAAAGTTTTGCGATTTATTATTTGTTAAATTATCAAGGCTATAAAAATGGGAGAATCAATTATTTAAATAGCGAAAACTATAATTTAACTAATGAGATATCCCGCAAGTTATTAAAAGATATTAAACCAATAAATTTTATAACTATGGCCTCTCCATTATTAGGTACATCATCAGAATTCACAAGTTTGATTAATATCGGACTCGAAATTGGATCATTAGGTAAAACAGGAAAAGATTTATCTTTAAAGAATCGTTATTTATCAAGATTCTCTTTGAATGAAAATCATGAAACAAAATTAATTTTGAAACCAATTTTAGAAATTTTATCAATTGATTTAAGGTTTCATTATTACTTGAAAGGTTTCAACCAAAGAATCAGTTTTGCTAATATTTTAAATGATGGGATTGTTCCTTTGAAAACTAGTGCATTATTGTATTTAGATTATCATAGTTTAACGATTGTTAAGAAAATTACCGAAAATAATAAAAATAATAATGGCTCATCTTGGTCAAGTAATTTCAATAAAAGACTTTCCTCATTAACTTTTAATAGTGATAAAATTGGAGAGATTCCAGAAACTTATGAGGAAGAAGATAAACCTTATCATACCCATCTCACTAGGAAACAAAAAAGATTACAAAGATATCAAGTCATTAATGAAGAAAATGATGAGACTGATAAATCAATCAAAGAAACTTTAAAAGATGAATTATATGTGCCACCACAATCATCATCAATCTTGTCAGTTATCCAAGTGGTTAAGTCGCCTACCCCACCAACAGAATTTTTTTTGAATTTTAAACCAATAAATTCAATTGATAATTCCACTATAGTTCATGATAAAACATATTATTATGAAGAATTACCACCACCACATTATAATAAATTGTCAAAATTGATGAAATATCATTTTAGTAATAAAGACTTACCTTTTTTTTATAAACTGAGAAAACTGTCAATTTTAACTACCACTAAAAATTTTAGAAATCATCAATTACTGGAAAAAATTAGTCGATGTTATTTGTTTGATAAATCTTGGAGGAAAGTATTGGTTAATTTAAAACCAGATGCTCATAATAATATAACAGTTAGAAGACAGTTTATAAATGCTTATGGTTGGAATGTGATTAATTATTTGGGAAGTATTTTTGATTTTGAAGATCTGAAAAATGATGAAGAATTTGAGAAAGCAAAAGTTAAAATTGATCAGTTAGATAAGATCAATTACGATTCTACCGTGAATTTCCATGTTATTAACGATATGAATTATTGGAAAAAAATACATGATATTTTGAGTGAACCTGATGATATTGAAGAAACAGAAAATATTGGGGATACAGAAATCAATGACAATATAAAAACAGAAAATTACAGCGATGAAGAACTCGAAGAAAGTAGTACAGCCGTTGAAGAAGATTATGAAGAAGAAATCAAAGATTCGTTTCAGTTATCTCCGGTTCTCAAGCAAAACTTATTAAATTTAAATTCAAAGTAGACAGCTTTTTGTATTTAATTGTTCATATGGCTCTAAAAAGTTTTATTCACCAATTACTGTGAATATTTGTACCATATAATAGAAGAATGTTGAAAATTTCATGTAGTTCACGTTCATCGTTTGCTCGCATAAATTATACGAAAATCTTTTTTTGACATAATTCTTCAACTTACGAGAACTTTTTAACTACAATTTCTCTCTTTCTAAAAGACTAAAGTCGAAGTAAATATTTATCTCAATAACCTGCTTGGCTCAAAACATTTTATTCAATTAGCAAAATCTTCAAAATCCCCAATTTTTATCGTTTATTCCCGGCCAAAAAAGGCAATATGCAAACGCTAAACGAAATCAAAACAAAAACACAAAAAAAAATTTCAAAACTTGTTCTCTTTTTCTTTATTCAACATCAACAAAAATGGCTTCTGAAGAACCAGATTCTTCCAACCCTTTGTTGGAATCAAAAGATTTCAATGAACAATCCCGTTATCTTAAAGCAGAAGAAATCGAATGGGAATTTGGAGGAGTTCCAGGAGTTATTGGAATGTTGGTTGGATTTCCATCTTTAATGTATTATATGTGGATCTCTGCTTACTTTTATAACGGGTCTCCAGCCTGGCCTAAAGAAGATGAAAGTTTTGGAGATTTTTTGCTGAATTATTTTGATTTGATTCATAAAAATGCTTTTCCTCCATCATTAAAAGCATGGTTGATTTTTTGTACATTTTTCATAACTCAAATGATTTTTTATGTTACTTTACCAGGTATTTGGACAACTGGCCAACCTTTAAGTCATTTAAATGGTAAAAAATTGCCTTATTTTTGTAATGCAGTTACCGCCTTTTGGGTTAACATTATTGTTGTTACAATTTTACATTTCACTGGAATCTTCAAATTATACACCATTTTAGAAATGTTTGGAGAAATCATGACAGTGGCTATCATTTTAGGATTTACTCTCACTTTCATCTTATATGTCTATACTTTGAGTGTTAGTGGAGATTATTATAGAATGACAGGTAATCATATTTATGATTTTTTTCTTGGAGCTCCATTAAATCCAAGAATTGGTATCATTGATTTGAAAATGTTTTTTGAAGTGAGAATTCCATGGTACATTTTATTTTTTTTAACTTATGGATTGGTCTTGAAACAATACGAAGACTATGGTAAACCATCATTCCAAGCTTGTTATTTATTATTATGTCATTGGTTATATGCTAATGCTTGCTCCAAAGGGGAAGAACTAATTGTTCCAACTTGGGATATGGCTTATGAAAAGTTTGGATTCATGTTATTATTCTGGAATATTGCTGGAGTTCCATTTACTTATTGTCAAACTACTTTATATTTATTTAAACATGAACCAAGCGAATACAATTGGTCAATTTATTATAATGCGTTTTTGGTGGTTTTACTATTATTTGTTTATTATATTTTTGATACTTGTAACGGACAAAAGAATTCATTCAGAAAAGAATTAGCAGGGGATAAATCAGTTAGAAGAGCTTTCCCATATTTGCCATGGCAAGTTTTGAAAAATCCAAAATATATTAAATGTGAAAATGGTTCTGCCTTGTTAACGGATGGTTGGTATATTTATGCTAGAAAAATCCATTACACTGCTGATTGGATTCAATCTTGTTGTTGGTCATTGAATTGTGGATTTGGTAGTCCATTTATTTGGTTTTTCCCAACATTTTTCCTCGTGGTTTTGCTTCATAGATGTTTTAGAGATGAAGATAAATGTAAAAAGAAATATGGAAAGGATTGGGATAGATATACTCAAATTTGCAAGTATAGGTTCATTCCATATGTATTTTAATTTGATATTATAGCTTGTGTTTTATCAGAATTTGTAAATGTTAAATGTTGAGGTATGTGATGACGATCTTTCAGCTCTTGTCTACTAAAGTTCTTGTATCCCCACAAGCAGTATTTATTGTAATATATGTTTCTATTCAAGTTTCCCAGAACAGGGATACTATGACGCTCACCTTCTCAGCATACATATTATTTACACACATAGTTATTTGATATATCGACTTTTCAAATGGTTTGGAAATAAAATTTTGACTACCAATGGATTGAGCCATTTCTTCAACTTTTTTTGCTCAATATAGATTTGTCAAACATTTTCAGATAAATTAAAATACAAGTCAATAAACCTCTTAATTATGGGTTTTGATATTTTTTTGCCATGTGATACATCACGTGAATGAAGTATGTGGCCTCGGATTAGGCTGCCAAAACGGGACGAAAATACGGGTGATCAAAGGCATGTGAAAGAAAATGGATGATTCCAAAATTTAAATTCAAACAAGTTTCTTTGAATTCTCACAATTTTGTTGAATTGGATCATTAAGAGTGTTATACTATGGGATCAATTGCGATATACTAGAAACTAACAAACAAACAACCATCTGTTTTCACATATCCACAAAGAGAACGCGTTGTCTCACAATTTTACACAAAGAACAATTTGGATTCACATGAATTTGTGAATCTCCTATTATACAATCTAAAATCAGATCAAATCATCTGTCAAAAAGATAATTAAACTAATTTTTTTTATAGTTGGACACATCATCTCATCGCATCTCATCTCATCTCATACTCCTTTTTTTTATTTTTTTTGCCTCTTTATCAAACACTCCACCATTTGATATTACAACCACCTTTTTTAATCAACTTATTATGTCTAATAATCATTTCAACAACTACTTAAATAGTCCTCCTAGTTCTAGATCTTCTTCATTCACTTATAATAAACCCCCACAGATCCTTCAAGAATTCAAAATGGAATACAACAATCAAAAAGATAACGATTATTTAATTAATAATATTAATAACGTTGTTTCTAATATTAATGCTACCAATGACACTTTTAATGCCAATGATGTGAACTTCAATCAATATTTCAACAATATTGATATTACTGCTATCCATACTTTGGACAATACCGAGTTAAATGATTTTGAAAGTGCTTATAATGCTTTAACCGAGATTCAAGCTCTATATGTTCAAAAACAATTACAACAGTTAAAAAAAATGCAGTTACATAACAACTTGATTCAAAATCAAAGATCTAGAAGTTTTTTTACTAATAGTGATAATAACAATAACAATAATGGTAATATTAGTGCTAATAATCATATTGGAGAAAACTTAGAAGCTTTTATGGATAACAATCAAATGAATGCTATAAATAGAATGAATACCAATACCAATGATAATGACATGTTATACTATAATAATATGAATGCTAGTAATAATACTATTAATAATAATGTTAGTAAAGGCTCAATTGGAAATATTAAACCACCATCACTTTTTGGAGGAGCTTCAAATTTACTTAATGAAGATCAAAGTAATGCTTTACAAAATTTCCTTGATGATTTTTTAGTCGAGGAAGAAGAACCAAATGAACTCGATAAATTAATTGATGGATTATCTAATGATTTAGGTGATAATACTAATAATAGTGTTCCATCAAATTATATTTTAGAAAGTAATAATAATATTTCCAGTTCAAGCTCTAATAAAGAATCCAAACTGATTAAGAAAACTAGAAAGAAATTATTATCAGAGCAAGAAAAAAGATTGAACCATACCACATCTGAAAAAAAACGGAGATTATTGATTAAAAATTCTTTTGATAATTTAGTTAATAAATTACCATTAGAAGAATTAAAACGTCAACATAACAGTAATAGTAATAATAAAAAAGGTTTTGGTAAATCACAAGGCAAAATCTCAAAATTTGTGGTTTTAAATATTTCTGCTTTAGAAATTGAAAATTTACAAAAGTTAAACGATGATTTAAAAAGTTTGTGCTTAACTAATAATCTTGATTACTCGAAAGTTTTATAATTTTCTTTACTTGTTAGTGTTATTTTATTTCATTCTGAATTTGTTTTACAATTTGGTTTTTATATGTTTTTATTTTAATTATGATTTTTTTAATTTATGGGATTTGTTTTTTATTATAACAATTTGTACTTAAGGCTTCGGAGTAGAGGAGTTTTGACGTTTAATAGGGATCCGAAAATTTTTGTAACTCCGAAATTCGCATAATTAAACATCCATGCGCCCCAGAATTGATAATCTCTCCTCAGAAAAAGAACAATCATTGGAGAAAATCTTGTAAACATGGAATTATTATATAAAATTTTAAAATACTACTGAACGTTACAAGGAATCATAAGAAAATAATTTAATCTGTAACTTTGAATAATTTCGAATTAATCTTAAATCTATGAACCTATTAACAACATGCTAATATCCTATAACTAAAATATTTCACAGTGTCAATAAGTAGTGCGTTCAATAATGTCATACAGTATCATATTATTGAGATGAAAGACATTATTAATGTGGTAGTTGCCCAACTTGTAAAACATGAATAATTGAACCCACACCTTTAGGTACGTCACAATAAACTCCAAACAAATAAACTGACATAAAATAAGCAACTGGAACTTAAGTAATTTATTGCCCCTCTTCAAATTCCGGGGAAGTTAGTAATCCAATCTTCAGCATTTGATTGGCTCGTTAAATGGGAGAAAATCAAAAACTCCACTATAAGCAGGTTGGTGTCCTGATTTTTCCTCTGTAAAAAAAAAAAAAAAAGTAACAAATTGATATAATTAACCAATACCGAAGCTATCTATTACAATATTAACTAAGATGGCGAAGAAATCCAAGTCATCGTTAGTGCTGGAACTAATAGCCTCGAAAGCCAACAATAACGACAAAAAATCCAGACTGAGATCGTGTATGTTATGTCAAAAACGAAAGCAAAAATGTGATCATCGTTTACCCAGTTGTACCACTTGTATCAAAGCCGGAGTGGAATGTATTCAACCGGAAAAATATTCAGTGGAGAGCCCTGTTAAAGATGAATATACTGTTATTCTTGAGAAACGGATCCAATTTCTTGAAAATTTTATAAATGAGGATGGAAAAAATTTTAAGAAAAATTTAAATTTGAATAATTACAAAAAATTAAGCCCCTTTATTGAAAATCATAATCTATCAGGGGAAGAATTTGATGCTGATGAGAAAATTCTTCTTGATAAAAATAAATCCATTCCTTTAAAACGTTCAAACACTTTTGATCCTAACATTAATATGGATGATTTGAGTTCCTTAGAAATCCCCACATTTTCACTAATGAATGATCCAATGAGACAAATACCCAAATTTGATGATAATAATAATGATTTAAATATTGGATTAATCGGGGAAAAAATTGATTTATCGAAGACAATTTTTCAAAAATATGATTTTCAAAAAATTTTGAATTTTCCACCAGAATTTGATTTGGATAAAACTATATCTAAAATCTTAATAGATACTCACTTTTATAGGTTTCAAATCAAGTTCCCTTTTTTAAATAAATTGGAGATTTTGAAATTTCATAATGATTTTATTAGTAATAATTTGAGCGAATATTTAAAAGATTTGAATGATTATTATTTCAATTATTGTCGATTATATTTGATTTATAGTTTGAATTCTTTTATATTGAAAACTTCGGGGGATTATAAACATTTGGAACCTTTGAGATTATTTTCAACTGCTTTAAGATCATTATCAAAATGTATTATTATTGATCCTTTCAAACAAATTGAAATTTATTTATTAACTATTTTATGTTTGATTAGATGTGATAGAGATACTATCGAATTGTATCAATTAATTAATGATTCGATGAAAATTGTTACCAAGTTGAATTTGCATAAATATTCATCATATTTAAATAATGATGAAAGAATCAAAAAAATGAAATGTTTTTGGTGCGTTTATTTATTAGATCGTTTGATTAGTGTTAGTTTGGGGAAACCTTTTAATTTTAGTGAAAAATCAATTGATAGTGACATTCCATTATTTGAAGAAAATTGTGAGGAATTACAAGATCATGTTTTATTCATAAATCAATCAATTAAACTAAAAAGAATTGAGGCAATGGCAATTGAAACGCTAAATATTCTGGGTTCCAATACAGAAATATCCACAATTACTGAGTTACCTTTAGTTGAACATTATTTTTTGCAATTACAAAATTGGAGAAAAGAATGTACCGCTATAAATACTGATGTGGAAAAAGCCACTTTAGGATTGTATTACTTTAGAACCATTAGAACATTGATTCAGCCGTATTTAGAATTGTTAAAACCAGAAGATCGATTATTCAAAGAGTGTCAAGCTGCAGCGGGACAAATTTGTCAATTATTTAAAGTTTTCCATCAAAAGACAGTTTATGGGCATTCAACTTTAGCAATCAATAATGTGTTTGTGGCAGGAGTTACTTTAATTTATTGTCTTTGGCTAACCAGAAATACTGAAGATAAAAGAAGAAAATTATTAGGAGATACAAAGAAACATACAAGACCAATTATGACCATTGAAATGTTTACTAGTTTAGATGATCTAAAAGCTTGTAGTATTTGTTTATTTGTTATGGCTGAAAGATCTAAATATGGTATTGTTTTTAGAGACACATTTGATCAATTATTAAGAGCCACAATTGGGAATTTAATAGAAAGATGTGGACCAGATCTGACAGAAATTATTTATAAAAATTCGAATGATTCCAATTTAGGGAAAATTGAAGATAATAATAAGAATAGTAATATTAAAACTGAAGATGATGAAAAAATTGCCGCTAAAGTGTTGACCCTGATTGGAGAAATGCCACCAGCAGTGGTTCGTCAACCAGTTGAGCATTATGATATCATTCCGGAATATCGAGTAGAAAGAGGAGAAAAATTCAAAAAATTAAAAGAAAAAGAAAATCAAGAAAATATTAGAAAAAGAGGTGTTTTAGCAAAAGCAGCAGTTCCAAAATCCTTAAGTCATTTATTAATCACCAATGATCCCATTAGTTCTTCATCATCTGATAGTACAGTCTCTCCAAATAATGGAAAAAACTCAATTGATATGAAATTTTCAAATAGTGACAGTAATACTTCAATCATTAGTAGTTATACTTATGGAGATTTATTCAATGTGGGTAATGATTTATTTAACAATTTGAATTTCAATATGAATCCACCAACTATTAATAATAATCTAAATAATGATATTAACACAAATCCTTATACCATTGATTCATTTAATTCCCCATTAACGAATAACAATCAACAACAATCACAAACACCACAACTTAATTATAACAATCAAAATCCATTAAATGCTTTTCAAATTCCTTTTACTGATAGAGCAAATGATATGATTAATAACATTAGTACCTGGACTGAAGAAAGTGGACAAATAACTAATAATTATATTAATAACCTAACTTCTTCGGAATTTTTAATGGGTAGTAATAATAATAATAATAATAT
>JBAKFZ010000098.1:0-43534 GCA_037355385.1 Saccharomycopsis sp. FM-2023a
AAAAGATATCCCAGACTATATACAGATTTTGTTAAAGAACATTATTCATTATTATTATTATTGTTATTTTCTTCATGTTTTCTATTTATCATGGCTCTTGGTTTATTTTTCATCTTTGCCTTTGCCTTCTCCACATTTTCAAAGCTTCTTTTTCTTTGGAATCGACATTGTTCCCAACCAACTAAACTCCCTAACAATCCTGCCCCAACTCCCCAATTAGCAGCTCGTGTAGGATTCTTATGAACCAAAAAAATAATTGTGGAAACTACCCCTAACGAAGATAATCCCACCAAGCCGGCATCTCTGAAACATGGGATTTTAACTAAGTTGCCAAAAGCAAAATCTTTAGAAGAGA
Organism: Saccharomycopsis sp. FM-2023a; assembly: GCA_037355385.1. NCBI lineage: Eukaryota > Fungi > Ascomycota > Saccharomycetes > Ascoideales > Saccharomycopsidaceae > Saccharomycopsis > Saccharomycopsis sp. FM-2023a. The sequence goes on from JBAKFZ010000098.1 coordinate 356, forward strand.
TAGAGCCAACAGCCTGTTGTAGTATCTGTTCTTTCTTCTGGGGTCCTCGAGGGTCATATTCATCAGGATTAAAGGGTTTCAGGGGTACATTTTCGGAGACTGGATCAAGTGTGGGGTTTTTGATGCTCTCCTTATTGCTATTGTCACCACTGAACGGCCAATACCCCATCATGTGCTAGTTTTAATGGGGTCTTTTGAGAAATGTTCATGTTGAAAATGCTGCAAATTTTCATTTTTCATGCCGCTTAGTCAGCTGTCCTCTATCATGATCTCCAGATTAGGAAAGATCCACAACCATATTCACAACGAAATTTCTTTTTCATGACCAGCTTTTCTCCAATTTTCTTCTTTATAATTTTTGAATTGTCACTAAGCTATTATGAGGTCTGTTTTATTGGTCTGGCTTCTGTTGGTGGTGCCTTTTTCTGCAGCTAGCCTGTTAGCCATGTTCAACTTCCCCTTTCAAATCGCTTATCAGTCATGTTTGAACTCTTTGAATCAAATCTATGAAACACCATTAGATTCGCTATTATACGCCGATAAAACAGGATTTCCAAGCTATTACTGTCAAAATGAGTCTTTTATCACTGACCTACTAGGTTGTTTCAACCATTTTTCTGATACTTCTGAAGATGCCATGATTTCTGGATACTATATTTTAGCCTATTGTCCTGATTTGAATCCATACTTGATTCAAGAAAATGCCAATAATACAAAGACAAATATTCCTCAAAAGGTTTATAGCAATTGGTATCATTTGTATCATAATTACTACAAAAACTATGATTATGCGGTTTTTGCTGGAATGCTAATAATTTTTTACTGGGTTTTCATTCTATTAGTATCCATGCTCTACAATATTTTTTTCAATAAAATATTTTTTTCATTAATTAAGAAACACTCTTTTCTAACAAGATCTCTAAAACTGAAAGTTTTGTTCCCCAGTTTATTACTTAACAAAAAATTCAAAAGTACTTTCAATTTTCTAAACACTTTCACAATATATTTACCAAATCGTCTTGATTCGATTATTTTATTTGGTTATTTTATTCTTCATTTGGTCTTAATTCTGGTTCGATGGAATGATTTATATTATGTGGATTATTCTTTATTGCCCACAAATACTTCTTTCAGTTACGTCAAAACTCAAATGATCGCTATTAGATTTTCAATAATTGCTGCTTCTCATCTACCTCTAATTTTTATGTTTGCTGGTAGAAACAATCTATTAGGCTGGTTTACAAAGATAAATTATGAAAGTTATATTCAGTATCATAAATTTATGTCAAGAATTATAATTATAGATTTGTTTGTTCATGGCATGTGTTACTTACACGTATATGTTTCATTATCATCATATTCATTATTCATCAAGACACAGTTTATTATATGTGGGATTTTAGCATTTGTTTGCTTAGTTTCTTTAATTTTGACTAGTTTGAATTACTTGAGACGAAACAATTATGAGTTTTTCTTATTGGCGCATTATATTTTAGCAACAATTTTTGTTGCTTGTGCTTATAAACATACTGAAAAGTTTGGTTATCAAGAATATGTGTTTGCTGCTATTGATTTTTGGGCTTTTGATAAATTGATAAGAGTTTTAAGAATATTACGATTTAGTATATTTCCTAGAAAGGCTTCTTCAATTAACTTTGTTAATGAGAATACTTTAAGGATTTCAGTTCCTTTATCAAATCACTGGTATCATAAATACTTACCCAATTTTTGCAGATGGCATTTCAAACCCGGTCAATATTGCTTTATCTATTTTATGATCCCTACCAGTTTTTATCAATCCCATCCTTTTACTCCTATCATTCAAGATAAAGAATTGATTTTTTTCATTAAAAGAAAAACTGGCATCACAAACTATCTTTTCGATTATCTATCAAAAAGAACATCATTGAGATTACTTATAGAAGGCCCATATGGCGGTCACATTAATGTTGCCAACTTGAAAAAGTATCCCAATCAAATATTAGTTGTTGGAGGAAACGGTATTCCCGGATCTTTTGATACGATCCAAAATATTTTGCTAAAAAGTCAAAAAGAAAACGTCACTGGTCATATTCAATTAATTTGGATTAATCGAACTTTCTCCAATATCAGTTGGTTCAAAGAGCAATTTGAGTGGTTACAAAATGAGAATCCTGAAATATTGATTGACTTTTCCATTTATTTAACTAAAGAAAACCCAGAAAAGACGGATTACTATGAGAATGATTTTTCTTTGAATGCTCTGTCAATTGATAATGTGATTAGTGATGAAATAAAATACTCATCCGGTAATACTGTCAAAAGTGACGACATTTACATCAGAACCCAGTCACTAAGTAAAAAAATCAATCTAAAGGTGTCTTTGATATCAGGAAGACCCAATTTGGATCAAATTTTCAATGATTATAATGAAAATCTAAATGGTAACATTATGTTTACCACATGTGGTCCTGCAGTTCTTTGTGATGAGCTTAGATTCAAAGTTAGTGAGCTAGCTCAACGTTATAAACATGGGAAAATTGATTATTTTGAAGAGACTCAAATTTGGTAATTCAAATATCTGATAGACCTTTTTGTTGTTGTTTTGCTTTTTTTATCTTTATTTTTTTTTCCAGGATTTTTTGATATTCTGATTTGTTTTAGACCTTTCATGGCTTTTGTTGTTTAGTTGGCTCTTAATTCTATATTCCATTTAGAAGTCGTTATCTATTTTTAGTTCAATGACAGTATTCTCAAATCTGTAATATCGAGGTTTTCAATCACAGTTTCCAGGGTATGTTTTGCTGAACCACTCATTAAAAATTGTTACCAAGTAATTTTTTCTTGACTGCTCGATAGGCTGGTGCTCTATACGAACCTGAGATGAGGTTTCCAGAACAACATAAGAAAACGGGTATGATCAGAAAAACCAACACTGCAGCTCATGGTCTGTGGATGGACAAATTGTAGCAGCTAATGATACTGGAGCACGAGCGACCATAAGATTTTGAGCTTCAGAAGTGGATTCGTTTAGCAGCATCAAAACTGTCAAAGATACTTTAACCACATTTCTTCGCCCAGTAGCAATAAAAATCAAAACAATAGACGATATTCATGATGGTTCCCTTGTAGTTACTACTAACTTCAGTAGAAAATGAATCTAATCTTGGATTACATTTTAGACATGCACAGTGTAAGAAACCGCCAAAATGGCACCGCTTAAGAAAAAAAAAAAGTTCAAAATTTTAAAATCATTAACTTTTTGGAGCTCTATTTTAAACCACCCTCAACCATGAAGTTTGCTGCATTAGTGTCAGGAGGTAAAGATTCTTGCTTTAATATTCTCCATTGTTTGACTAATGGCCATGAATTGGTTGCTTTGGCAAACTTATATCCAGAGAATATTAATAAAGAAGGGGAAGAAGAAATAGATAGTTTTATGTATCAAACTGTTGGATTTAAGGTATTATCCCATTATGAAGAATGTATTGGGGTTCCGATGTACCGTCATCCCATTACTGGATCACTGAGGAATGTTGACTTACAGTATGAAGTGACTTCAAATGATGAAACAGAAGATTTATACAATTTATTATTCAATATTAAGACTGATTATCCTGATCTTGAGGCTATTAGTGTGGGAGCAATTTTATCAACATATCAAAGAATAAGAGTGGAAAATGTTTGCCAAAGATTGGGACTTGTTTCATTGGCATATCTTTGGAATCGTGATCAAAAGACCTTGATGTATGAAATGTGTCAATGTCCAAATTTTGATGCAAGAATTTTAAAAGTTGCAGCTTTTGGATTGAATCAAAATCATTTAGAAAAATCATTACAAGAAATGTATCCATTATTATGTGAGTTGAATGAAAAATTTGATATTCATATTTGTGGAGAAGGTGGTGAATTCGAAACAATTGTTTTAGATGCTCCATTTTTCATCAAAAAGAAGATTGTTATCAAGGAAAAAAGAGTAATTAGGCATTTGGATGATGATGTTTATTATATGAAATTGGTAACAGAGACTGTTGATAAGGAGAATACAAGTTTAAGTTTGAAAAATACTGATTGGAGTCAATTTATAACTGAACAACCAATATTAAATGAAACATTCAAAGAAATTGAAAAGACTTTAGACGTGGGTACTGTCAAATTACAAAAAACAAGCTCATCTGTGAAATTCTCTAAGTCGAACATTAAAGTTTCAAAGTCTGGCAATAAACTATTTATTTCCAACCTATCATCCGACTCTCCCACTATTGAACAACAAACCCATGATATTTTTCGTAACTTGACAGATATTTTGAGTGACTATAGTATTTCCAGTACCAAATCAATAATGTCCACAAATTTACTAGTCTCCTCTATGGCCGACTTTTCCAAAATTAATCAAATTTACTCCTCTTATTTTCCTTTTTCTTTGCCTCCATCACGTACCTGCATAGAAACCACTTTACCCAAAGGCACTTACTTACGATTATCTTGTATTGTTCTTTTGATCCCCAAAATTGGCCTTCATGTTCAAGGTAGAAGCTACTGGGCTCCAGCCAATATTGGGCCGTATTCTCAGGCTTGCTGGGACGAGGAGAACAAATTTGCCAATTTGGCAGGACAAATTCCTTTGATTCCTTCTAGTATGGAATTAATAACTGGCCTCAAAGCAACTACTTTGTTGTCTTTGAAACATATCGTTTCTGTCAAAGACATTATTGGCTTCAATAATTTTGCCACAATAGTTTGTTATGTGACAGATTTAAGTTACCTTAGTTTAGTTAAAAAAGTTTTTTTGGAGTACAGTATAATTGATCATGATGAAAACTTCCTGAAATCTTCTTTGAGAAATCTTCTTATTGTGAGTATTAACAATTTACCCAAAAATTCCAACATTGAATGGAGTGGGATAAGTTACAAGAGAGTTATTGATGAAGAAGATAGTGAAGATGAAGCATATTCCACAATAAGCGAAAAGTTGGAAGAAGTTAATGAGGTTTTGGGCAAGCAACAGTCTTTGGTAGTCAACAATAAAGAATTTGTTTCTACTTTATACTACGAAAATTTAGATGAGTTGAAAAAATTAATTCTGGCTGAAAAGAAATTACATTATATTATTTATTCAAGTTCAAATATCGTTGAGTATTTGAATAATCACCTTGAATCATTTGAATTTATTCCTGTTAATGAAGTTCATAATAGTCTGGGTGATAAAATGGAATTTGGGGTCATCGTTAGAGGATCTCTTGATTAAAATATAAGATATAATGTCATTATTGTTTTATTTTGTAAGATCTGGTTGCTTATTGATTAAATGGTTTGGCAAAATTTGATGAATCACTCAAATATGGTATGGATACTTTGTTTCAAGAGACGTGTTTGACGAATTGGATGAATTATGTACTTGAAAAAGAAGTGATCATTTTTACATTAGATACAAAATTACGCATACTACTTCAAAAAAGTAGAAAGCTATTTAAATGATTGTCAAAAAGTTGATGTTATTCCACTATTCTAGTTAAAATTGACTGTGCAGGAGTGCTACTGAGAATACCAATGGACATTAAACATTTAATTTATAATATATAAAGCAATAAATAAAGATTTCATATTTTTTCTCCAGCATTTTCCATAACAACCATCTTATCCCATAATTTAACTAGTTCGGATTTACCTTGTCGTTCAGTATCTAACTGTTTCTTCAATGATTCGATCTCTCTTTTCAATGATTCATTGTCTGCTTTAACGGAGTTGTATTCGGTCGAATATTTTCTCTCATAACCTTCTTTAAGAATTTGAACTTTGTTAGTATGTTTTTGAGAATATTGAACATATAAATCATCAGATAACTTCTTCAATCTTTCTTCAGTTCTCTTCTCATTTTCAAGTTGTTGACTTCTCAATTTATTGACTTGAACTTTTGATTCCATTAGTTCTGCATTTAGATTTGTAATTTTTTTATGTAATTTATCATTTTCAATCGATAATGAAGTTTTGTTATCTTCCATATGTGATAATTCAACATCTTTTGAATTGATAGTATTTTTCAACACAATCACCTGATGTTTAATTTTCTCTAATTCTTCAATATAAGATTCTTCGGAGTTACTTAGTCTTTGTTGATACTTATTCAATTGTTTATCCTTTGATGAAGTTTCATTTTTTAATTTTTCATACTTTGACCTAATTTTTTCATAATCTTTTTTAGTTTGTTCTGTAATATTAGTACTGTCATCTAATTCTTGCTTATACCTTGTGAGTTGAACTTTCAATGCTGAATTTTTTTCTGATAACTCTTTAACCATTTTATTTAAACTACCAATACGACTATTAACAGAATTGATTTCTCCTAATTTTGATTTTTGTTCATCTAAAGCTTCAAGATAACGAGTCTTAAGCTGTTCGTATTCAGCTTCTAAATCTTTATATTTATTATCTCTATGACGAACCATTTCGGTTGCTTCATTATTTTCCTTAACAAGTTGTTCATTTTCCAAAACCTTTATTCTAAGATCATCCTTATAATTATCTGATTCCTTTTCGAGTTTCTTGCATTGACGTTTAGAATCATTAAAAACCTCTTTTAACTCTTTAATTTCATTTTCTAAATCACTTTTCAAAGTTCGCTCAATTTGTACCCCAGCTTTAACTTGGGAAAGTTTATCTTCGACTTCTTTTTTTTCTTTTAACAATTCATTCATTTCAACTTTTAAACCAAAATTTTCTTCATCTGCAACTTCATGTTTATCTTTCAATTCAGTGAGATTAGCTTCCAATTTTCTAATTGTTTCACCATTTTCTAAGATTTCGTTATTCATTTTGATTGCTTTGTTTTGCAAATACTCAACTTTATTTTTTAACATATCTCTCTCTTCGGTAAGTTTAGTAACTTCTTTAGTAAGATTTTCTTTTGAGATTCTTAATTGCTGTAATTCAGTTTGCTTTTCTTTGTAAAGGTTCTTGAATTTATCTCCTAACTTCATATAAGAAGCTAACTTATCATCCTTTGAATTAACGTCACTCTGTAAAACATTAACATTTTTCTGGAAAATTTCGAATTCTTTGTTTAAAACTTTGTTTTTTTCTTGTAATTGTTTTTCAGCCAATTTTAAGTCATCAATCTGATTTTCTAAATCTTGAATTTTCAAGTTTGCTGCAGAGAGTGTTTCAGATAAACTTAAGATACTTTTATTTTTACCACTCAACTCATTTTTCAATTCTCTAAGATCCTCATCATACTCACTTTGAATTTTGGCAAATTGTTTAATAGAAAAAGTTGGTCTATCAGCAGGATTTTCAAACGAAGATTCAATATCATCTCTTGAGGTTTCTAATTTTCTGTCTTCGAGTGTTTCTTTGATTAAATTCCCCAATTCTGTTAAAATATCTTCATCACCTTGATCAGCCAAACCAAGTAAAGAGTTTCTTTTTTCGACGAGGGCTTTGAGAGGGGATTGTCTTTTTGAAGGAGACTTAAAATCTTTTTTAGGAGAGGTTGAACGAGATTTGATAGCAGACCTGTGAGCAGATAATGGACTAAATGTGGTTTCAACCTTGACAGGTTTTGAGGTATCTAAAGAAATATCAGCTTCATTAATAATTCTGCTGACTTGTTCTGTTCTTGGACTGACAGCAATAGCTTCAGTTAATCTTGTAGGAGTGGTTGGAGAGCTATCTTTATCATTATCACCATCTTTAGTGATTTCATTTGGCGAAGAAACGGAAAAGAACATTTCACTTTGATCAAAAGTAACACCACTATCTTCATTTTCTTTGTTGTTACCATCTGTTTTTAGAAACATTTTTCTTGCAAGACTGAATCTTTTTTTGTCTTTGTTGCTTGCTCTGCTTCTTTTATCAGTTGAGGCAAAGGTAATCTCGGTCTTTCTAGGTGTCTTATCACTTTCAATTCTGGTGAGTTCTTCATTGTCAAGTATAATATCATCATCATTATCAATAAGTTGTTGCTTTTTAGTGTGCTTTTTCAATTCTGATCGTTTGAGATCACTAAACTTAGAAGGACTCTTTGATCGACGGCCCCTACTGAACTCATTGTTATTTTCTTTGTTTAATATACTATCAAGATTGAAGGTATCTTTTTCAGGATTTCTTCTTTGCAATTTTTTATGAGAAACTTCACCAACTAAAGAACGGCGCTTCAAGGAAAAACCAGGACTGACTAACGGAGTACGAATTTCATTTTCCACCGGTGTTCTTGGATAATCCTCATCATCTTCTTCACTATTTGATTGTTTGCTTGACTCATCTTGCTTAGTAGTATTATTAGTAACGAAACGACTTGAAATCTCATTCGTTTGTTCAAATCTACTTATACTTTTACCTTCTTCAATTTCATCTTCTGGAAACAATTGACCATCTCCATCTTCAATCCAATATTTTCCTTTATCATCAATGTAATAACCTTTTTCAACTTTATAAAATTTCAAACCATTTTCTTCGAAAGAAAACTCAAATCGATTTTCCAATTCTAGCTCCGAATTCTCATATCTGCTTCTAGCAACTTCCATACTATCATCAATTTCAATACTATCTTCTTCATTAGGTTCCAATTGATCATGGAGAACCAATGCCATATCAAGATCACCTGAATTATTTTCATCATTTTCACCTAAAAATCTTGTTCTTCTTCTATCATGTTTAGCTTCCAATGATTTGAACTTCTTATCAAGGTTCACTTTTGATTTCATAAGACTTCTTCGAGATATGATCTTATTAGAACTAGCTGACTTGGCTACCGTTAATGACCCATTCTTAATAATATCATTAGCGCCTTTATTTGTTTTTGGCTCTAAAGTCAAACTTCTTCTATTATGTTTTTTATTTTTGATTCCATGAGGAATTTTTTCGAGAATCGTGAAAGAATCTTCTTGCTCATCATCACTCATATGTTGATTGGGATGGGTTTCTTCCAAGCTCATTGGTTCCTGTTGAGCTCTAGCTTATGGCTGCTTTGTTGACGGAATGTTTGTAAGGAAACTAGATTTTTTTGTCAATTTTGTTATTTTTCTGCAAGACGCGTCGCGCGCTTCAATGTCACCCGGTTCATCAAAACCAAATCTTATAATTAATTAACTTAAGTAAATCTGACGCGTCAGTAAATGATTTTACATAAACACTCATTTAATAGATATTTTTGATATTTGCTGAAGGAATTCTCAAAACGCATGAGTCATACCAGTAATGATAATGAAAGGTAAAATAAGTATACAACGGAGTAGAATAGTGAGAGAAAAAAAGGTAAGGGAAAACAATAACAAAAATAGTAACAAATAGTAAAGACAATCAGCTTGGAGCAGAATAACGAACATTAATCAAAACAGTACCAAAACTTCCTAACTCTACTGTTAAATCGTCTGCGTTATCAACCACACTATTTACGCTGATTTTACCTTCAGCAACAACGTTGTCTTTACCTAATCTGTGAGGGACCAAAGCTTGAAAAATAAGTTCATCTTCTGGGATGGCTTTAAAAGTAGCTTCTTCGGCGAATTTGTAAGAACCAGCAGTGAGTTTATTCTTTCTAGTCTTGTAAACTTCTTTATGGCCCAATTCAGTATTACTCAAAACCACTTTAATGGATAAAGAGCTATGGGTTTCATCAGCAGTATTCAATTGTTTGATGGTGATTCTACCAGTTGATCTTTTCCCTCCAAATAATGTTGAAACTTGAGTACTGAGTTGACTTGTATTACCGGCTCCAGTAGCACCGTTAGTACCGACAGTGAGCATACTGGTGTCACCACCATTTCCCAAGTATGTTGGGGTACGAGAGCTGGTTGGTCCAAAGCTTGCATCACCATTAATTGTTGACTGAGCGTCAGAATCATTGTTTTTGATAAGAACAGAGTTTCTTTTCTTGTTCTTACCACCAAATCCCAATAACTTACCGCTTTTACCAACCCCTTTTCCAACACCAGTGGCAAGGAGACCAATACCTCCAACAGCAGCTTTACCGGCTCCACCAACAAGCTTGACTGGTGCCCCGGCAACCGCGCCGATTCCTGGAAGACCCCCACCAAATTTTTCAATTTTAGGACGAATATATTTAGGTTCAAACTTGGCTCTAAAAAAAACAACACCACCATCTTTACCTTCCAATGTAAGTGGGGTAGCAATATCAACTGGCACAGTAGTACCGACTAGTTTCGAGATATCAATTAAACCTTCACCAATGTAATCATTATCACCTAATTTGTCAAAATCAAAAGCTTCGACAGACAATCTAGTTCTTGAAAGTGATGGAATTGGGAAAGTGACAGATTGATTAAACTCAGGATCCAAAGTTTTCTTGATAATTTCTGTTTTGAAGACTTGGGCACCATTAAGTTTGAGAACTAAGAATGGATCAGATTTACCATTATCATCCGCAGCAATTAAGTTTTTAGCATGAAGAATATCAAGAGTAAGAGAACCTGTGTCAGACATGAGATCACTTGGAGCCAAAGCAACATTGGATGGAGAATATGAACATTGAACAGTAATTTTTGAACCATCACCAAGCTCCAAAGTAGTTGGTACTTCATGTGATTTTTCGATGATTTGTGCGGTTGGAAAAGATTTTTCTTTGTAAACATCATCTTCCTCTTCCACATACTCTTTAGAAGTTTCCCTAACAACAAGAGTAGAATTCTTCAAATCTCTGATAAAGATTGATCCAAGAGTAGTAGCAATAGTACCATTACTAGCAGGACCAGCAGTTGCACCTGGGTAAGCAACTTCATCAACCAAGAATTCTAAAAATGCCTTTTTATGCTCAAGATCACCTTTAATAACTTTGATATTCAAAAGACCACTATCATAACTAAGGGCTTCTTGAAGCAGCATTTGTTTTTTATTAACATCACGATGGGTTAATGGACTATCAACCTCAACCCATTCATAGTTATCAGGATTTTTTTCATAAAGTTCTTTGAGCTTCTTTTGTTCTTCTTCCTCTTTTTTCAATTGTTCTTGAATTTTTTTTTCCTCTTCAGCTAATTCTTTTAACTCTTTAGCAGAATAGACAGAAACAGTTGGAATAAAACTAACGGAATATGTTAAATAACCTTTGGAAGTAGAGGCTTTTGGTAAAAATAAAGCAGATTTAATGGATTTGTTACTGCCATCAATAAAGAAGTATTGACCACTTGGAGATTTTTTCAAATATTTATCAGCTTTGAAGGAGGTGGATCCTAATAATCTGTCTTTACCATTCTTCTCAGCATCGAAAACTTCCAAAGCAATATATTGATTTTCAGAAGTGACAGGAACATAACAAACTTCCTCAAACACTGGATTCAAAGTTTCTGGATGAATGATAGTCTCGTATTTAGTTTTGCCGTTTAATAGAACAGAAACATAAGGATCGACTTTACCTCTTAATTCCAAATTCTTCAAATCAGTAGCATCACGAAGATGAATTCTGAAGACACCCAAAGGATCTTTAGTAACATCACTAGCAATTTTGGTTAAACCTAATGGTCTCCATTGAGGAGTAATTTTAACCACACCAGATGGAGCCATTTTAAATAATGGATTACTGCTGCTTTCGATTTGAGAAAGAATATCTTCTAAAGAAGATTCAAATTCGCCTAATAAAGTATCTTCAGCAAAGCCAACAGAATCTTTAATAAGAATCTTGATAATAGTATCAGATTTTGCCCTAACCAAGGTCTCAATGATATCTCCGAATGATGGTTCGTTAGATCTTTTCAAAACTCTAGTCTTATGTTTCAATTTACCATTGAAATAAATTTCCGCATATGGAGAGATTTGACCAACCAAGGATGAAGAAACATCCAAACCTTTAGCTTCATTCAAAACAAATTTCAAAATACCAACTTCAGATTGAGGTATTGGACCTTTAGAGCCATCTTCTTCAACGGGAGCTTCAAGTTCAGGGAAATAAGATAAATCAAAATTGACATAACCAAGATTTTTTCCACTGGATTCGACTTTAGCGCTCAAACCTACTAATTTATCGCTTTGATAACATTCAGTTAAATCATATTCAGCAGTTCCAATCAATTTATCTTTACCAAAAGAATTAACTTTATAAACACTAATAAGCATATCTTGGTCAATAGAATTATTCAATAAGTAATAAGAAGTATTCCAGACAGGGTTCTTTGTATCAAGTTTAGTGTCAGTTTTGATTTTCTTATCTTCAGCAGAGTTGGCAGTAGAAAGCACAGCATAATAATCGCCAGAAGATTTGAGAGCAATCTCTTTCAAGTTAACAACGAGAACAGAACTAATATCGGTAGAAGCAGCACTCATAATATCCACAAGATTAACTTCTTGGTAATTAGGTTCAATAAGGAAGTTTTTGATACCCCAATTAATACCTTCATTAATGATGGATTTCAATCCTGGAATAAATTTCATAATATCAATACCCAAAGTGTCCCCACCAATTGGTTTCAAAGCGTATTCAATTTTTGGTGGTTCTAAAAATTGGACTCTAATGAATTCAATCATTGGAAATTTTTCAGTAAAAGTTAATCTAATTTTCATTCTACCAACAAAACCCATGTCTTCGACGTTGATTGGAACCTTTTTAGAAATGATGCCTTTACCAATAGCAGCTTTGATAACAACCTTTGGCATGATTTGTTTTCTGATTTCTGCTTTAGTCATGTTTTCTCTATTGTTTGGATCAAAAGCAAAAGCCCAATCCATTTCATAAGATGATTTTCCGATTTTAGTATAAGATTTAATACCAGTAACTTTTGGAGCAACAGAACCTAAATGAAAATGGGTTAACTCAATAGAATCGATCCCACCACCTGGAGCAACACCGGCCAAAATTGGATTAACATTAGTTTTAACAATATCTCCCATTAATGGCATATAAACAATCCAAACTTTTGATAATAAATTGTTACACCATTCTAAGGTTTCGGTTTCATTTTCCAAACGATCAGAAATCGAAAGTCTTAACATATCATCCCTAGTATCTCTAACAAATCTTCTAAATTCAGCCCTGTAAACAGAAGCAACACAAAGAAAAACTACCCCTAACCATAAAAAACTATTAAAAATTCTACCAACGGCCCAACCAAAGAAACAAGTACCAATAGTTAAGATAGTGTTCACATAAAAATCACTATAATAAGCATCGCTTAGATAAGTTCTCATTGCTTCAGATTTAGCTAACATGGCTTGACCATCACCTCCTTTATCAACCCCATCTTGGAAACCCCCCACATTTTCCCAATCAAAAGTGGCAAGATCAGTGTTTAACTTTCGTTTGATTGGTTTCAATTTAGGTTTAACAACTTCTTTCGGTTTTTCAACAGGGATAGCAACAGAAGAATCATTATATTTGAGATTTTTGGTGATAGCACCAACCCCTTTAGTAACACCAGATATACCAGTATTAACCCCAGAATTAATTGCTCCAGCACCAAAGTTCGCACCTTTTTGAAGGTTTGAGGTAACATTTGAAGTTCCTTTTTGAACGGTACCAGCGATTTTATTTGGAGCTTTCATAACATTTTTAGGAGAACCTAAGACTTTTCCAAACCCCCTTTTCAGGGTTTTGGGAGACGAGTCTCCATTAGTATCAACAGCCTATAATAATAAAGTTAGTACTACAATTCAATGGCTTTGAGTAGATCAATAGATGATTCAGGTACCAGAAACCAATGTCAAATTGAGGCATAGCAATCAAATGCAATTGGCCTCTAATAGCTGATCCAACTGGAAGTCTTGAACAGAACACGTACAGTACTCATTATTGAAGAACAGTTGTTTCGACAGAACTAGAATTTTGATAATGAAGAAGTTGTTGTTTTGGAAGCAGATGTAAAGGAAGTTGCTGGCTGGGAGAGCAAGATGAAGATGAAATATTTACACGTGACAAAAACAGGCATCCAGATGAAATTGGCGGCAGGTTGTCTGGCATCCGGACATCAATTGAAATTCACACCTCAACATTGTCAAACTAATTTATATATGAGACATATCTTTACTTGAACTGCTCAACTTTAACAATCTTAACTTTAGAAGTGTTACTTAATTTCTTGTTGACTTTCATAAGATAGGATTATTCTCCTTTACGAATCAGGTTAAAGCTCTGGGCCTACCAATGATAACTTTGGTTTTCTTTTACTCATCATGTTTCTTTTATTCACACTACAAATTGATTGTACGAGGCACCACTACAGAACGGGTAGTCTCATGGAATTATAAGGGCTGGTTTGTTGAATTGATTCTCTAGTTTGATGGTCTAGATGATATATTTGAAGTAATGTATGGGTGTTTCCTTTTATTCCACCCACACACCAAGCTGTGGCCGATTTTAAGAAAACAAAATTTCCTATGTTTATTATTAATCCTTACTTTGAAGAAGAACTCTATTGGAATTCCCAATCTCCTTTAAGTTCCCCCACCACTGTTGCCATGTCAAATTCAGAAATTGCCCTTCTTTACAAGGCGGTGATAGATGAAGTTATCTCTGATTCCAGACAGGATTTTGAAGCCAATGCTGTTGATGAAGGTACTTTGCAAGATCTCAAAGCAATTTGGATGGAAAAACTTGCCAATACCAAAATTGCAGAATTTGGATGGGTCATTGAGAATCAAGAGAATATAGAAAATCCTCAAAACTTCGGGAATATTCCAATAAATCCCAGTAATATCAGTAATATGAATGTCAGTAACCCCGGATATCCACCAATTCCAATGAACGCCAGTGCAAATCAATCAACTGATCCAATAAGTTTATCATATCCTCAAATACCTCAAAATATGGGAGGTTTACAATTACCCACTGCTAATGATGATAATTCAGGACTTGTTTTACCAAACGATAATCGATTAAACCAAGCAGATGGTCCGCAAGATTTCAAATTTGAAATTGAATTACCAAAAGATAAAGCAGAAAAATTTATCAAACAAGTTAAAAAAAATAATGAAAAGCAAAAAAAACTAGTTCAAGTGGATGGGAATTTAGATAGTGATGAAGATGACGATGATGACGCTTTTAATGATATTGATGGAGATGATGAAGATGTCGCTAATGAATCCGATCAGTTAAATTCTGATCTCGATGATTCAGAAGACGACGAAAATAAATCAGGAGATGAAAATGACTCTACTAATGACAACTATATTTTCTGTTTATACGACAAAGTTCAAAGAGTTAAAAATAAATGGAAATGCAATTTGAAAGATGGAATCGCTAGTATTAATGGTAAAGATTATGGGTTTGCAAAAGCAACTGGAGAAAGTGATTGGTAGAATCATTTGAATTGTGTTATTAACTTATTTTTGCTTAATTGTTCATTCTTTTCTTATGTTATTTTCAATTGTACTTTTTTTTTTTTTTTTTTTTTTTTTAATTTTCTCTTCAATTTACAAAATTATTTCTCTAAGTCCATTCATTGTCACTGGTTACTTAGTCTTTCTTTAATGAAAATTGAAGAAGAAAAAGACACATTATAATAAAATCAAAATTATTTAGAATAAAAAAAATGATAAGTCGGTTTTTGTTTGAAGAAGTAATTCTAATCATAATAATTTGATACTTAGTAGAGAACATGTTTGTCATTTAAAAGAGAAAGAAAAAGGAAAATGCACACATACAAAGAATATATGTTAAATCTTTCTAGCCATGATTTTCATTATTTGTTTTGAATTCTTTCAAGGTACACGACATACAGCTAAATAGTAACTACTTGAGACATAATAGTTATAAATAAATAATAATACAAATTGATACTATACAATATACAAAAATTAAATAAAATTTCAACCGAATAAATAAGGATTTTCTTCTGTTACTGCGGCAACTGCAGCAGAAGCAATATCAACATCTTTTTTTTCATCACCAGCTCCGACTTCGTTTTTGACTTTCATTTGTGGCTGAGATTGATGTTCTTGTTGGGAATGTTCTCTTGATTGTGTTTGATGATGATGATCATTAACAATTTGATTCATTTGGTCAAACATGTTATTAGAAGGAGCAGTGTTAGTAGCAGAATTCACATTATTTTGATGGTGATGTTGATGTTGTTGAGAATGATGGTGAACATTAGCATTAGAGATAGAAGAACCAAGCAACTCTTCAATTAGAAGATCGCATATTTCGTCTTTTGATTTGGTTTTATAATCTTTAATCGAACCTCTCATTTTCTCATAACAGATTTTTAAGTCATTTCCTGTCCAATAATTTTTCATATGAAGAGAAGCTAAAGCGTCCCACTCGACTTGATTTTCTTCGAACTCCAATTCCTTTAATCTTGAAACCAACCATAATCGATCTTCTTGATCCATTTGTGAAGCTCTAACAGTTGCTTGACGTTTGAGTAACTTATTCCATTTATAACGACATTGAATTCTGGATCTTTGACCTCCCATTTTTTCACTAACAACAGTCCAATTAATAACTGGATTTTGTGGAGTTAACACTTCGTTGATAATTGCCCTTAATTTATTTTCTTCTTCTTCAGACCATTTATTTTGAGCACGGTTAGTACCACATTTAACATAATTTCTCCATCTATCTCTACAATCTTCTGGCATTCTACCCATTATTTCACCAATTGCTTTCCATTGACCTTCTTTTTCTTTAGCTAAAGCACCCAATTGCTCATCTTCCTCTGGAGTCCATTTGCCTCTTACCTCAAAGATATGATAAGCTCTTCTAACATGCTTATAAACAGAAGCTCTGGTTCTATGTTTTAATACATTTGATAAAGAGTCCCAAAAGCTGTCTTTGATTCTATTATTGGACCAAATTCTTTTACAGATATCTTCATGGGACATATTATGGATTTGACGATAAGCAGAAATGAATTTATCGATAGCTTCATGTTCTTCTTTAGAGAACATTTTACCTTGGGGTCTATTAGGAACAAAAGCACTGGCATTACTAGCAGCTTGAGCAACCAAAGAAGCAACTTCACTATTTTGCATTTGAGTGATCCCATTGAGATGTTGATCCATAACATTTTGAACTTGTTGATGATCACCTTGTCTTTGTGACTGGTCTTGCTGAGAATCACGTTGGAGATGTTGAGAATCCTGGTGAGAATCTTGTTGAAATTGTTCATCATGTTGTTGTGAAGATGCTTGTTGGTCGTGTTGTTGTTGTTGTTGTTGTTGTTGATGACGGTGATCCATAACTTCGTGTTTTAAAACAGCCTTATTGATATAATCATCATGCTTGTTTTGACCATCATTACTACTTTGATTCTGATTTGGATCATTTGGTGGTAAAATATACTCTTGTTCAAAATTGAGATGAGCTAATTGTTTGGCATCGTTGATGGCTGCTTGAACTAATTGATCGTGTTCATTTGAATTATCTAATTGGGCTAACTCTGGATCAACTAAAGCATTGACTTTATTAGCAGAGTTTGATTGATCATTATTACTTAACTTTCTTTTCTTTTTCTTTTGATCTGAAGAATCGTCAGACTTTTTAAGCTTGTTCTTAGATGTCTTTAAATTACTGCTATTGCTCCCCATACTAGCAGCAGCTGCCAAAGCTGGTAAGTCTTCTTCATTGAGGAACTCATTGGGCCAACTGTTATAATCACCACCCACATATCTCATCACAGCAGCTTCAACCGCATCTTGATTTAAAGAGTTCGGATTATATGGCGCGTTACCGTTGACATCTTTGTCTTTTAAATCTTTGTTATCATCTGAGTTATAATTCTCGGTGGCAAGTCTCACAATTGAATCAGCACCATTGTCATTATGGTTATCGTGGTGTGGAGATGAATTTTTATCCATGATGGAAACGCAAAAAATGAGATTGTAAATTTGAGTAGCAAACAAAGGCTTGAAGAGAGGGTTAATTGGAGTAACAGGTAACCCTTCAAAGGAGGATAATATCTTCAAATATCAGCGAATGCGAAAATTTTGCACCAGCCACCAGCAAGGGCTTCAAACATCACTTCACATTTTTTGAATATCACGCGCTTAGTCCCGTGCATCTGTGAAAGAAGTTATTTTTTGAAAAAAGAATTATTTGATTTTATGAATCAATTATTTAAGTGCAATCCAAAGATTTAACTTGAGTATGAGTTTTTCGGTTACTGAAAAGGATTATATTTACCAATCTCTTGTCTCTGCTAATCCTATCAGACCAGATGGGAGAAAAGTGGAACAATTACGAGGACTTGAAGCTTCAATAAATTTTTTACCTACATCAAATGGATCGTCAAGAGTTAGATTGAATGATGGTAGTGAAGTTATAACTAGTGTTAAAAGCAAAGCAGTGAAATTCACCAAATTGGAGGATTTGATTGAGTTGGATTTGGTTATTGATAATTTAAGAGATGATTTAGTAATGATTAACGAATGGCAGGGAATTTTAAAGAAAATGGTTTTAAGTAATCTAACAAATAAGTTCAAGACTTTGAAATTAACTTCAAAATATTATTTTAAATTATACATCGATGTTCTATTTTTAAGTAATACAACTAATGCTAGAGCTAAAAGTAGTTCCACTTTATTACAAAATCCAATTAGTTTAATATCCTTTGGAATTTATTTGGCTTTGAAATCAACTAGACTACCTTTGTTAACATCTAATACTAATGACAAAGAAATTGAAGAACTACCGACTTTTAATGATGATTGGTCCTCCTCGATATTACTATATCCAACTGAAGAAGATGAAGAAATGATTGATAATGACACCACGAAAATTTCTCCACCTTTATTATTTGTTTTGTCAGTGGTGGAAGATAATGTCTTTGTTGACCCATCTTTGGAAGAACAAGAAATCAGTGACTCTGGTTTAATTATTAGTTGGTGTTCAGGAAGACTCACTTCACCAATTGAGCTTATAAATTTAAATCAAAGTGGTAGTACAAAATATCTCAAAGGTAGTTCACAATCAAGTATTATCAAAGGTACAAAACTTATTGAAAAAATTGCTGGAGTAATTTCTAATAGCTTAGACTCAATTGTTAAGGATGCTAACAATAGTGAGTTTTCAGATTCAATATTTTAATTTTTTTTCACATTTGCTAAAAATGCATTGGCATCGTTTAGTTTTTCTGCATCTTCCTTAACTTTATTCATCCATCTCAACACCAATTGACTGTTTTCATGTTCTAATAATTTAACTCTGTCATTTAATAAATTATTTTCTAACTGTAATGCTAATATATCATCATTAACTGATTCTAAAGCCTTATTTTTGGCCAAATTTTCTTCGTTCTTTACAATTATTTTATCTTCTAGTCTTTTCGTCTTGTCAATTAATAGTTTTACCGAATGGGTTAATTTTTTGATCTCTTTGGTTTTGCTTTGGCCTTCTTTAAGTAAAAATTTATTGATTTCTCCTAAATTCACATTCTCCTCCAGAGTTTTCTCCAATTCTGTAATTCTGTTCTGTAGTTCTATCTGAATATCTTCTTTTTGAAAAAGTTTTAATTTCTTTTCAGTGGCAATTAGTCTTTGTAATACTTGTTCATCTAAATTCAAAATGTTAGTAAATTTGTGGTATAAACATTAAGATTCTTCAGGACAAACGTACAAGAGTCCAGAGAGTCTGAACCAGCTAGTTTATTCCGCTGCTCTCGCTGCTCAATCTGCTGTAAGACGTCCAGTTTCCAATCCATGGTCATTGCCTCCATTCTGATCAGCATGCGTCTGCCTTTTGTTGATCTCATCGCTTAGTTTCTGGAGGTTTATTTTGCAGCCCTGGCGCTGCGCTCTACAGCAAACATCCACAGAAACACAACATTGCTAACCTAGGATTACCAACTCAGGAATTGACGTGATTACTCGATGGTTGGAGCTCTGATAAACGGCAGATCTCTGGGACTTAGTACTCGCTCCTCCTTGCATATTGCTTCACCCAATAGTGCTGTAACCGGATCCATGGAAGAACCCAACAACTATGATGAGGGAGAAGACATGGTTGAAGATGATAGCAACGCCCCCAGCAGAGATTCCCAGTATTGGAACAAGTGGAAGAAGAAGATCGGATCCACTACTGACAAGCTAAGCAACGTCTCAAATATTTCAAAGAGCGAGTCTGATAAGAATATTGGTAATGGTTCAAAAGACTTAAAAGGAATTGATATCGTGAAGAATAAAAGCAGTTTGTCTCTTAGCAATAAGGACAATTCCTGGTGGAGTTGGAGAAATGATAGCAACAATAATGTTGCTTCTGCTGATACTTTACTGATAAACGTGAAACCCAGTGATAGTCAATTAACCCAACAACTACCCATATCGTCAACTTCGAATAACAATGAAGATGTTAGTGATGTGGAATCTCATAAATCAATGGCCAAGTCAATAATCACTTCAAGAAGCAGCATAATCAATAAGAAAAGAAAAAAAAGCAGTATTGAATCAAACAAATCTACTAAACCAGAACTCAATGCCCAACAAAAAAATGAAATAAACGAAAGAGAGATCAAATATCCTGCCAAAAGTTTAACGAAGAAATCAAGCGGAAGCTCTCAAAGTCTAACAGGTGATAAAGTCCCATCAACTCCAAAAACTGAAAATGGAACCCAACCAGAGCGAGTCTCGAAGATTGAACCATCTAGTAAATGGTTAGGCTATTTCATTAAATCCACTCCGATTTCCCAAATAAATACACCTCCATATATCAATAGAACTATTGCTTATTCGAGTGTTTCATCAGCTACTACCAGATCAACTGTAAATAATACAGTCAACAGTTGGTGGCAATCGGCATGGCCTTGGAATACTTTCAATGATTCAAAATGTTCGATTGATATTGAAGATAATGATCAACACGAATTTGTGGAATCAAGAATTGCTAGACGGAAAATATATAAATTAGATGATCAAAAACCTTCAAGCTGGGCGTTTGCTTCTAGAGATTCTGAATTTTCCCACGGAACGTTAGTTATCAGTGGCACCGATTTCGAAGAAAACCCAGTGACATTATTCAAAGAACTTCCCGCCACCAAAATGGAAGAAAATGAAGTTAAAAATATTTTGAAAAACAGTAAAAACAAACCAAAATGCAGCAAATCGAGTAATAATAGTACTGTGATTTTTCCTAAATTTAATGAATGTTATAGACCATTAAGTACAAAGACCAAAATGAGATTAATTACCAGGAAGATGTTTCACAATATGTCTATTATTGAAAATGTTGTTCCAATTGAACGACATTTATATCATGATATCAAAGTTCCTACTAATGCTGTTGCTGGCGATAGTGTTGTCATTAATTTTAAGAAACTACTTATTGTTGACATTCAAAATTTTCTACCTTTGCAATTAACAAAATATGTTGAAGATGCATCAATCAATACCATGAAACCCCCAAAGCTGACAATCGAAATGTGTCGAAATTGGGGAGAAAAAAATAATATTAATATTAATTCATTAGATATTGAGATGATTTTATTGAGAGGTAAAAACGTCATCAAAGATGCAGTGGAAAACTACTTCAGATTGATTGTAAATAATTGGATTGATAAATTTTCAGAATGTGATTACTTATTGTTTGTTAGCAACTTTAATGCGGTTCATATTGGAGTTCATTTATTAAGCAAATTTTTTGAAAAATTAGAATTTATTTTTACCAGAATTGAAAAAATTGGATTCATTAGTATTAATGGATTATGGGGAGGGCCAAATATTGAAAATGATATTAATAATAATGAGAATAGTGATGGTAGCTTTAAAAGTTTGGACAAACAAATTTTAGGTGAAATTTATAGATATTCAGATCCAAATTCTGACCAAAGTTATTCATTGAATCATGAGTTGAAATTACTATTGAGTCATAATAATGTTAAGTTTTCTTTAATTGGTAATTTGCATGATAAGTTCATACCGTTATATTCCTCCCTATGCTATCAATTTTCTCATCCTAATATCAATCGGATAGTTTGTGCCAATCAATCAGAAAACCATTTTAATCCTTTTATTACGTTGTTAGTGCAGATATGTGTTCAGTTGAAAAATTTAGGTTATGATGATTATAATATGTTAATTTATTTGAGTGATTACCTAATAAAATATTTGAATCAAACATCTATAAGTCTATCAAATAATATCAATGTTTATGAGGATAACCTGCTTTTTCAAGAATCATTGATTTTTTGTTTTGAAACTACACAGTTATACGTTAATGAAGCATCAGAATTAAAAATCAAATCTGAACATACTCAAACAGAAAACGAACCTCAAATACTTGAAGGCCAACAATTAAGACTGGGCAATGATAGTAACCGAAATATTAAACACGCCTTCAAGAGAAATGGTTATTATGTTAATAACCGTGAAGATGTAATCAAATATTCCAAAATTAATTATCGTCAACTACTTGGAAACTTCAATGATTTCCAATATCCCTGGTTATTGAATAAATTACTAAAAGAATTACAATCAGTAAAACATTTGAACAGTGAGGAGTTGGTTGAAAATCTAAGAGTTTTAGTTCTAAATTGGCAACCTAAAGATTTGTTATCACAAAATTTGAAAAACAGTCTTGATGTGATTGCCGTCAAAGATTATCTATAATGTACAATTAGGATTTTTGTCTATAAAAAATGTAAATTTTTGTGTTTGTGAAAAAGACTATGGTGCACTTTGCATAATAGTTAATATGTTTCAAGTACCAATTGAACATTGTAGTTTCGCCTCTATAGAATTGCCATAGCAACAATGCAAAAATTCAATTACCCAAAATATCTGGCAAGATGATTAAGTTTCGGCTTTACAAAAAAATACCATAATTGACTAAATCCCATAGTAAAAATAGTATCTTGAAAACAAATATAAATTCAGTTGTAATTTCACTAATATTTACCATAGATAGCTAATTTAAATGTGATAATGATAACATCAATAATAAGGAGTCAATCATTGTGAAGATATTACCCTAAATTGTGGAGCAAAATATTAAGTGAAAAAGAATGACTGGCAAGAGAAATAAAAAAAGATTTCAAAAGATTTCAGTTTAAATTCTCAAGAAGAAGCTTTAAGTCTTTTCAAAAAGAGTTCTGATATTTTTGAAAATTTACACTGGTCGTTCTCCAAATAGTGAGTTCTTTAAAAAGCTCTCGCACAAAGCTTTTGGATGTCAAAAATAGTTAGTGGATTGTCACTTTAGGGTAACAGCAGTAATAATCTGATCAAATAAGAATTAACCATTTTTTGTGGTTTGGATAGAAAATTTGAATTTAAAACAGTTCTCTCTAAAGCAGTTTTTGAAGAAAAATTTGAAAGTTGATATGTTTTGTACAACCTAGTTAACCTATAGTCTCTCATAATAATACACTAATACTTTAGCATATATATACATATAATACTTTAACACATATATATATACATATACATTATATTGCAGAAATGGTTCTCAAAGACATTTCCTAGCACAGGAAACCTTTTTTTGTAAGGAAATGTTTGTCATTGAAGATACTTTTGGAGCTTTTAAACTTTAAATTAGCCAATACTCTCAGAAAAGCACAAAGGAGGCTCCTTAAAACGCTAACAAGTAACCTGATTAATTTGAAGCATTAGATTCTTCAACGTGACAAGGAAAAAATAGTAGCAATAAGGGAAGAGATGAAAAAGATACATCAATAAGCTCCTAAATTTTGTTTTTACTCAAGAAATAAACATTGGCCTTAGAGAAAGAGTGTGTGTTGTACCTGTAGTTCCATTTCCAAATTGAAAATTTTGAGGGTTAAAAAGCGTCAAATTCCAACATACATGACTCAAACCTTAGCACGCGTCTTATTTTCTCAATAAGTGGTACTGTCACAAGAGATAAAAACCTCATCAGAAATACAAAAAAAACAAGCAACTATAATGATTTTAGTGACAATGGAACTGTTGAGGTACACGAATCTTGTTCTTTGTTCCCTTTAATTTAAATCTTCATCAAAATATGAATTTTATAAGGATCAAGAATATGCAAAATTGCTGGAACTCAAAATAATATGAAAGAAAAATACTAACTCTCTCAGACTTACAATTTCCACTTTTATGCAACACTTAGGGAAGTAGAGACACTAAAGCTGTTAATAAAACAAACTTTATTTTTCACCTTATTAATAAAGGCACAGAAGAAAAAGGTTTTGTGAAAAATTTGAGAAATCATGGTAACAATAAATTTTATAAATTTTCCCCGAAAAGCAACGGCACTCACTTCAATTCGATTGATAGAGTGTGTTTTATTATTAATTCGTAAATCAAATGCTGAAAACTTCACAACATTTTCATGTGTCTGAAATTTTCGTATGTGGCCACGCATCAGCTTTTAGTAAAGCACTGCTGAGCAAAATATGGTGTTAGAAGTGTAAAGTAGAGACATTCATGGATCCAAGGCCCCGGCAGCAACTCAATGGGCTTTTTGGAAGGAGATCACCAGGATTCTAGCTGGTGGAGGGTTTCCGGGGCGGCGGGAGGGAGGGAGGGTACCGCAACCCAGTCGGATTTGTTTTGTTGTTAAATTTAAATTCAATTAAAATTCACAAACTT
Organism: Saccharomycopsis sp. FM-2023a; assembly: GCA_037355385.1. NCBI lineage: Eukaryota > Fungi > Ascomycota > Saccharomycetes > Ascoideales > Saccharomycopsidaceae > Saccharomycopsis > Saccharomycopsis sp. FM-2023a. The sequence goes on from JBAKFZ010000098.1 coordinate 24,782, forward strand.
GACAAACTCCAAACAACCCACTTATTCTGCTGAGAAGAGGCCCTCAGGTCATTACCACAGAACAGAATAAAACAGCATCAGTGTCCCGTGTCGCAGTCGTCCGTCAGCACACAATGTCATCCAGCAAGAACCACAGGACCTCCATAGACTCTCAGTTCTCATTTGAATCTCATACAAAAAAAAACCTTTCAGAAGAAATGGCAGAATTGACCGTGTCACTGCCAGAAAAAGCCTTGAACATCAACGATATCTCCTTATCCGAGATCCTGAACCTACAGTTCAATGGAGAAATTTCTGATCTACTAAAATTGTCTTTTATCAAATCATTGTTGATCAAACTTCTGTTGCAAAATCTGAATGTTTCCACCAGTTCTTATAAAAGTCTACTCAAAGATCTAGACGAAGATTTGAATGCCAAATTGAACACCATGTTCATGGAAGGTGGTGATACGCCAGCAAAATCCCTGACATCTGCTGCTACTGCCCCCCCAAAAATTTTCCCAACTTTAGATCCAAAAGGTCTAAACTCATTATCCCCAACCATTAGTCCAGAACCAGTTTTTCTGAAAAGTGAGATCAATAAGGCAAGTTCTAATGAAGCATTGTCTAAGAGTGTCAAACAACCAAATAATAAGATCGTTGCTTCCTCTGATATGAACCTGACTCCCTCAGCATCCCTCAAAGAAACTAGCAGTGATTCTCCATATATTCACTCTAATGCTTCTTCTGATTATGGTGTTGATGAAGCTATCCCAAAATCTAATATCAGCTCTAATTATACGAGTCGTAACAATTCTAAATCTGAGTTGGGAACTACTTCCAATAATAACAATAAAGCTGATGATTTGAATGAATCTTTATCAAGAAACTCTTCAATTTATTCTCCAAAATCAAATGCAAATAATATCGCAGAATCAATTGGTGCCCAAAGTCGACTTTCCAACTCCCCTTCAGCAACATACAGTAATAAGAGAATTCAACTTCCCTCGCCACGAATTGAAACTAGTAGCGGTGGTACTGCTAGAGGAATACCTTCAAAAAGTAGCCTTTCACCAATTGCTTTCAATGACATTGAACCATTACGAATTGATAATAGTGCTGCTACTGATATTAATCCATTTTCAGAAAGAATTGGTTACATTCCTTCTCCAACAATTATTGATCCAAGGAAAAATAAATCTTCAGGCTCATTACCACTTAATGATAAATCAAATGAAGAGTTAGAAAAAGAAATTGAAAAAGAAAGATTGAAAAGAAATCCTAATAGAGCTGCTAGTAGTGAGAAATCTTCAAGACAAGCTTCGAAGCATCATGAACAACCAAAAACTATTTCAAAAAATCAAAGTGCTAAAAACTCTCCTCTTGTTGGCAGAAATGGGAATAATAATAATAATGTGGTCAGATCCCCATCTCAAATGTATTCGGAATCTCCAAATCCTCAAAAAATGTATGGAATGGGTATTATGGGATTGGATTCACCTGCTGTTGTTAGAAGAGATCCTTCTCCTTCATCTCCCAAAGAACAATATGATGGTCAACCAAAGAGATCTGCATCTGGTGCTCCAAGTACCAACAACAATGATAGAATTAATATCACCAATATCAATAACCCAAGAGAAAGATTTTATCAACAAGTTAAAAGTAGTAAACCAGTATATTCAAATTATGCTAATTTCACCAATTCTGAAAAGAGACAACATGCTAAATCTCCGACTCTTTCATCAGTTCCAACTCTCAATTTAGTCAATGCTGGTATGGATTCAAAATTTAGCAAATCTCAACCAACCACCCCTCAAGCAAGCTCATTTTCTCATGATTTAGAAAATGATGCTTCTTTGTTTATACAACCAAAGGAAATTGATACGATCTCTTTAAGATTAATTACTTCTTTATCTATCAATAAAACTAATTCATCTTCATTTGATCCAACTATGGTTTTTGCTGCGGTTGACAAGAAAACTGGTAAAGAAATTTGGAGATTCAAAAAGACTCATTCTCAATGTACAGCTTTTGATAATGAGATGAGAGAATTGTTTGATAGTTTCTTATTACCCCCGTTCCCCGAAAAAGCCACTTATTTGAATAACTTACCTGCAAAAGTTGATATTAGAAGAAATGGAACTTTAGATTACTTTTCAACTTTACTCAATTCCCAATTACCAAAAAGAGCGGTTTACTTGTTGTGCAAATTTATTTCAACCAATACTGTTAATCCATTAGACGATGTTGAATATAATTTCAGTAATGAGATCAATGAAAAAGATTTCAAGAAACATGGATTCTTGATTAGAAGAAATAAAGGTTTGGGTGCAAATTGGAGAGTTAGATATTGTAAATGTGAAGGTCCAAATTTTCTAGTTTATGATGGAATTGATGGTAATATTGTGGACTCTATTAGATTGGTAGGTGCTCAAATTGGTCGTCAACAATCTGATAATAATCCTGAAGAATCAAGTAGCAATGCTAAAGGTTATAGACATGCCTTATTATTGAAAGAATTCAAAAAGACTTCAATTGGCTCTAGTTCAAACAAGCACATTTTCTGTGCAGAAACCGATGAAGAAAGAGATTCTTGGATTAATGTTTTGATTGAGTATGTTCAAGACACTTATGATAATGAGCCTGTGGAATTACAAAATAACTTGGTGGGCTCTGGAAATAGTGGTGGTCCATCACTCAGTGGAACCACTCTAGCAAATTCATTTTCAACTTCAACTTTAATGTCTACTCCTAGAAATGCTCACTCAAGAAATAAATCTAATGACTTGACTAGTTCTTTGAGTACTCAACATTTATTCACAGGATCAAATAACCAAGAAAGTACTTCTCCTTCGATAACCTCTCCAAGAAATGAAACCTGGGGTGAACTAGATGAATCTTATAGAGAGCCCAAAAAATCAAGAAAACGATTCTTCGGAGGGATCAGAAATAAATTGGTTAATGGTAATACTACTAATAACGATATGGACACCTCAACCTTGACTAATGCCTCTGATGATTTTCAAATCAATCCGGTCACTGATTTATCCAGTTTTTCCACTACTGGTGATACCAGTATTATGACCACCAGTGGGAATACTAGTATGACCAATGTTAAAAATGATGAACTAGAATATCATCAAATTGATAGATTGTTTGGTAATTCACTCGAAAGTGCCTTTAAATTATCATCTAGTGATTATAATGGTAAAAAAGTTCCCAGTATTGTGTTCAGATGTCTTGATTATTTAAGTCAAACAGGGGCTGGCTATCAAGAGGGAATCTTCCGTCTTAGTGGTTCAACTACCATGATAAAAAATTTGAAAGAAAAGTTTGACACTCAGTATAATATTGATTTGGTTAATCTGGAAGTTAGACCAGAAATCAATAGTGTTACTGGTTTATTGAAATTATATTTAAGAGAATTACCTTCTAGTATTGTGACCAGTGATATTGAAAGTCGATTTAGAATGGTTTTACTGGATTATAATAAGAATTTAAATAACGGTGGATCTCCACAATTGAATCGCGTTAAAGTGGATGAAAATAATAACCCAGTTTACTTACAATACATGTATCAATTGAAGAGTTTAGTTCATCAAATTCCTAGAGTCAATAGTGATGTGTTGGCAGTCTTAATCAAATATTTGAATGAAGAAGTCTTATCCAGAACCGAATACAATAAAATGAACTTGCGAAATTTGGTAATCGTCTTTTCAGCAACTTTGAACATTGATCCAAAAATTTTATCTGAATTTTTTGTCAATTTTGATTTCCTTTGGGAAGACGGTGAACTAATTAATGAGTCAGAAAGACCAAATGTTGATGTTGGATCAATTCCGTTAGTTTAGTTAATTAAATTTTTCTCACAAAAAATATCTATTAGAAATATTGTTTACATTCTTGATACATTTTTTTCCTTGAAATTCATTATTTTGTATTTTTAATCTCCTTTTTTATTCGTTATGTACGTGTGTGTGTGTTTTTTCAACTGTTTGCATTTTTTAATTTAAGTTTAGAAATTATCTCAATGAATTACTTAAAGTAATTTATGCTTTTTTTGAAATCAATATTAGATCATTATGATATTAATAAAGAATTTTTATTTCAAATGTTTTGTACGAATTACATTCAAATTTTAGAATATCGACGTAATCAGTGAAGGATACTTCCAGCCTTCTGCTTAGGAGATATTTTACATAGTGAAAAACTTTTACACCTAAAATTCGGCAACGTCACAAATTGGCCCACTTATACTTATCGCAAAGAAACACTGAAAAAAAACTAAGGATTCAATATGGAAAAAGAGGGAAAAATCATAATAAGAAGAAAACACCTAGCTAGATAAATAAATGAGAATAAATATTGATAGAGGATACAAGTGTTTTAACAGAACTGTTTTTCTTCTCGAGTGGTTTAACGGGCTTTTGATTCCTAACAAATGAAGTCTGCTCTTGTTTCTATATTTGATCAAAAATTTGATCAAAAACAATAGTTATTATAGCCTCAAAAACCATCTATGACTGCATAATGTTTTATGCTAAGGAAATGCACGATTGTCTGGTGGGATGTCTACTAGGATTTAGTGTAGGTTACGAAAGTAAAAAAAAAAAATGACAACCCACCGCTAACGTTCTATGATTTTGAGAAACTAATTTAGAAATGCCAACACAATCTACTAAAGTTAGTGTTGTAAGCAAAGCTATAAATTATGTGAGTGAAAAAGCTATAAATAGCATTAAAGTAAATATTAATTCGTAAAACGATAAACAATCCAGCTATTCTCAAGTCAAGAATCCAGGCTCATGAAATCCATCAAAGATAACGAGGGCTTTTTCGAAGGCTCTGCCTTTTTAGGAACTGTGAACTTTTTCTTCTTCTTTTTATTTTTACTGTTGATTATTAACCCTGTATTTATAATGTTTTTATTGTTATTTTTGTTTTTAGTATCAAGCTTCTTGTTTTCATCAACATCTTTCATGATCTTTTGCTTTGACATTAAAGTTTTCGCCACTATTGGTTTATTCTCAATTTTATTCATTGATGCTTCCTTTGCTATCAACAAACCATCAACTTTCAATTCATTCTCACATAGTAAGCATTTGTAAACAAGAAATCTCAGTCGTGGTTTAAAATCTTTTATCTTTTCCTGAATAATTTTCTTTTGGGAATTCCTCGATCTCTTTCTACTGGAATATTCAATTCTCACTCTAACATTCCACCCAGGAACCCAGGGAATCTTGCAATTTGAACATTGAGAGGTCTTTCTTATAGAAACATTGGTGCCCACAACTTCATGGAATTTAATTGAATATTGCTGGGCTAACTGAGTATTATGAAGACAAGCACTGGCTATGTTGTACAAGAAGTCACCACTTGACATTATCAGGTCTGTAACCCAACACTTTGCAATGATGTTTTAGAACAAAGAATATAACAAATCTTGAATCATCGCATTGTGAAAATAATTTTTTTCCTGTTTGCAAAAACTAACCAAAAGCACTTCCACCTCCAGAAAATGAGCTTGTTTTGCAAACCATTGAGAGTCAGTGCTGCTCTCAGAGTCTCTTCTAGAAGGTGTATATCTGCTAGCTCTATCTCTTGCAGCAACAAGAAACCTTCCGAGATCTTTGAGGAAGAAAAACCCACCACTACTCATTTTGGTTTTAAGGAAGTTCTTGAATCCCAAAAAGAATCTCTTGTTGGCGATGTTTTCAGCTCTGTTGCCGGTAAATACGATCTTATGAATGACATAATGTCTATTGGGATCCACAGATTATGGAAAGATCAGTTCATCAAAAAATTGGACCCTGGAACAAGACCTGGGGGAACCCCTTTGGAATTTATTGATGTCGCTGGTGGGACTGGTGACATTGCTTTTGGACTTCTTAGACATGCTAAAGAGACTTATTTTGACAATAAAAGTAAAATGACTGTGGTCGATATCAATGATGACATGTTGAATGAAGGTAAGAAAAGATTTTTAGAAACCGAATTTGCTTATGAAGTTCCTAGCAGAATTGAATTCTTACAACAAAATGGTGAAGTTTTAGACAGAATTCCCGATAATTCTAAAGACGTGTACACTATTTCATTCGGGATTAGAAACTTTACCAACATTCAACTTGGTTTAAACGCTGCTTATAGGGTATTAAAGCCAGGAGGAATTTTTGCTTGTTTAGAATTTTCCAAAGTTGATAATGAACTATTAAGTTTTGTTTATGATCAATATAATTTCAATGTTTTGCCTTTGATGGGTCAGGTCATTGCTAATGACAAAGCCTCGTATCAATATTTGGCAGAAAGTATCAAAAAGTTCCCCGGTCAAGACAGATTTGCTGATATGATTAGAAAAGCTGGATTTTACGTTCCCGGAAAAGGTTACGAAAATTTGACATTTGGAGTTGCTGCTATTCATATTGGAGTTAAAATCTAAGGATTTGTGTATATTAGCTATATATTATGTACAAGATTATCGATATGATCTTTCTAGATTAATAAATTTTTGTAAAACTTGATTTAAGGTCAAATATTCTACTTTATTTTTATCTTCACCATATAATGCTTTCAAACCAACTTTTGCGTCATTTGAAGAAGCAGAAAAACATTCATGGTCCCCGATAGTTATTAAATAATTGAATGATCTACTATAGGAATCTTTGATTCTTTTACCCAAAGGTTCAGCTCTATCATCAACTTCCACATTGAAGTCATAATTAGTCAAAGGAGATAAAGCTTTGAATTTTCCCACATTATTTGAATCTCTATTTTTATAATTTTCAGAATTAATTAAGTCAGTAGCTACCATGATTTGATATTCTTCAAAAGTATGACTTGGTTCACCATTGTTAGTTAAAAAATCTTCAATATACTTACAATACCATAAATGTTTTTCAGGAGAGACTGGAAGAACTTTCACTTGATTTGGATTCAACCAGAATGGCCATTTTCCTTCATAGTGATCAATCAAAAGTGCTAAGAATCTTTCCACCGAACCTAAAATTGCTCTATGAACAATAATTGGAGTTTCTTGTTGCCCATTTTCATTCAAGTAGTTTAACTCAAAATTATTTGGTAATTGAAAGTCTAACTGAATAGTGGCTGCTTGATGGAATTTTTTAAATCGGTCTTTCAAAATAATATCAATTTTTGGTCCATAAAATGCCCCATCTCCCTCATTAAGCTCCCATTTCTTACCAACTTTATTCAAAATTTCAATAAGAGTTCCTTCAGCTCTTTCCCAATCTTCAACTTTACCTATGAACTCATTATTTTTTGGTCTTGTACTAAGTAAGATCTTGAAATCTCCAAGCCCAAATTTATCATAAATCAATTCCACAAGTTTCAAATTGGCCAAAATTTCGGTTTCCAAATGTTCAAAGCCACAGAAGATATGACCATCATCTTGATGAAATCTTCTAACTCTTGTTAGACCAGATAAGGAACCAGTGGACTCGTTACGATGTAAAGAGGAGAAATCACTATATCTAACAGGAAGTTCATTATAACTCTTGGGTAATTGTTTATAAATCAAGCAATGACCAGGACAATTCATGGGTTTTAATGCATAAGTTTCAGTTTTATTTTCTCGTTCGACACCTTCCTCGCCATGTGCATCTCTTTGAATTTTGAACATGTCTTCATTATAGTATTGCCAGTGATTACTAATTTCATATAATTCTTTTTTATACATTAATGGAGTCATAACTTCTTTGAATCCCAATTTTTTAACTTCTTGAATTCTAATGAAGTTAATCAATTTATTGAAAAGTTTAGTTCCATTTGGCAAAAAAATGATTGATCCTGGTGAGTATGGAGAAATGGTATATAGTTGTTGTTTGGTGGAAATACTTTTATTAGCCAAAGAAGCATTGGAACTAATTGTGGATTCATCATTGATATTTTTCTTTTTGCTTGCTGATTTAGCAACTGAAGATAAAAACCTGAGAGATACTACTGATAGACTTAGTTTTTTAAGGCTTCTAGGGTAGTGGCTCCCCAACATCTTCAAGGGTTTTGGACTTCTAAATTGTTGTAGAAATATCCTTAAAACGATCACAAAATATTGAAAAATCGACATTCGCACCCGTGCACCAACTTTACAAACACCCAATCATCAGAAGACAGATCAATCATAATTGAATCCTAAATAGCCATTCTAAACCGCAACCAAGGGATGGCAAACTTTTTTAGGAAGTGCTATGAGGGTCCTTCATTATCTGTCTTTTTTTTTAACTAATATGGCAAGTTAGTGCTCCATTAAGGCTCCACCATTGATCTTCAGACACAGTTGACACAAATTTCAGTCTCATTATGCAGAAAACTAAGGAACTGAACAAGATTTTATTAAGGGCAAAAGGATCTGTTTCTGGGGTACTAAAGAGTGAACTATATATTATGGCAAGTAAATCCTTCTGACATGTTAATTTTCAGTTTGTACCAGGCCCTCAGGAAGCACATACCTCACAATTATCTTTCCACACCATCACATAACCAACTTTAATATAATGCTACTATAAAATTACAATGTTTGCCCCTGAATAACGCAAAATTGAAAATTGAATCAATATCAAAAAATATCAGCACTATGTCCAAAATATTTTCATACACAATCGAAGATCTTCAGATCATTCTTCACAAGTTACCAGATGAATTACTTATTCAAATTATTACCTCTCTCGATAAAGGTACCTTGATTAAACTTTGTGATACTCTTTCTCCTCACTACTATAGCAAATTCAAGTATTGGGTTGATGGTGAAGTATTCAAAAATGTCCAACTCAATCAAACAATTAATGGTTCTTCACTTAAAAATTGGGGTTATATGCGAGAAAAAAAATTAAATTATAACGCTGATGAAAACTTCATGACATTTTTCGATCCCACCAATAGATTATTGTTTGATTGTCAGAATCATATTGAAAGGTTGAAAATTTGCACCCAACAAGGGAAAAATTTAGAATTGACCCTCAAAAACTATCAAAAATTGAAATCACTTTCTGTTAACTATGCAAGTTCAAATTTACCCCAAGCTACCAATTTACATGTTCTCAAAGATACCAATGATTATTGCCGTTTTGTTCAACTTAAGTCTTTCGAATGTGTTTCCCCTCATGGGAATTTTTTCAATGGAAATAGTTTAAAGGCTAAGACTTTGAAAACTTTGAAAGTTCATTTTAATCACAAGGTTGGCTATCTTGAAAACATCAACACTCACAATTTTTCCAATCTCGAAAACTTGTTTCTTGCATCTATTATTCACAATCCAGAAGAAAAAACTTTGGTCGGTTCTGTTAACATTCCTTCCCTTAAAAAATTAACTATAATTGGAGGATTGGGAACTGAATGGTCTTATAAATCTTTCTCAAATCTACAACATCTTACCATTAAAAGTAATAAAATTAACATGAAAGAACTTTTGCATTTGAAGAGGTTGAAGCACTTGGGAATTTTCAGTTCCAAAGTTTGCAATATTGAAGCTATTTCTTATTTCAGAAACTTGAGAGACTTAAATTTAAGATCAGTTGACACTGGTAAGAACCACATTACTTTCTCTAACTCCACATTGAAGAGTTTCACATATACTTGTGGTGGATTGGAACATTTTCCAACTGGTTCATTTCCGAATTTGAATTACTTGTGTTTGGATGCAAATAAAATTTTTCAATTACCTAATGTCGTTCATATGCCAAGTCTAGCAGTCTTATCTGTTAAAAACAATGAATTAGTTGATTTAGAACACCTTGAAAATTTTTCTTTTTTGAGATTGTTGGACGTTAGTGAAAACTATATTGCTTCAATTGAAAAATTCAACCAGGCTAGATTTGTAAATTTGCATAGTTTAATATTGGAAGATAATGTTGTTACGGAAATCGAGCCTTTGAAAATGTTAAGAAGTTTGAGATGTTTGCAGCTCAATGGGAATGATATCTGTGATCTTAGTGCTATTCTCTTTTTGAAACATTTAAAAAAAATTTCTGCAGATAGAAATAGATTTAATGACCACTATAAGAGACAATTCGCTAGTATTTTGGATCGAAGATCAATTGACCATGATTTTTACTAACTTTTTTTTTTCTTTTTAAGAATTAATGTAGTCAGCTACTTAGCAAAGATTTTATTCTATTAACCAAAAAAAAAATAGGGAAAAACAAGCAAATGTCAAAATACAACGTTCTAAATTTTCAAATTAACTGCTTATTTTATAAGTTACACATTTGGTAGAGATTTTAAACATCTGTTGATGTGCAGTGTTTTGATTAATGGTACAGAAGAGAAATCATGTCTTTACAAATTTGGAAGTCTGAGCAGTGGACCACGAGCTACAGTATTCACTATCCACATGCTCATTTTTTACTACGACCCCAGAATGAAAATTTCTATTTAAAAAATGTGGGATAATTTTTAGGGCTATGAGGATAGTTGAAACTAATTCTCTTATATTACTAGAAGATTGCCGTTAGGGCGGCAGTGTGGCTAAGCCGTTACTTGGTGATTCCAAGCAGCCTCTTTGAATAACACTATTGAAAGCTTCACTTAATTGGCCAACTGGTGTGCTCTATTAAAGAACAGGCAAGAGAGTGAGTGATCTGGGACACTAGCTCATACTACACCTCCAACGTACAACGCTCCCCTAAATTTTATAAGTGTTATTATTGTAAATTCACAATGGTAACAAAAAGTCACGAAAAACAAACCTTACTCAAAACTAAGGATCCAATCCTTTGCTTGAATTTTGGATTGCATTAAGACTCATTTATTGAGTTTCCAGTTTTATCGAAAAAATAAATTGTTTTTTGATTTGTTTTTTCAATAGGTTAGGGATTTAGAGATTATGATCAACGTTTGATACTAATTATTTAAAATTGCTTACTCCTAATAAATATAGTGGCTGTTAAAAATTTTGAAACCCCTTAATGTTATCGGTATATTAAAAAATATTACACTTCAATAATTAGCACGATGGAGCAGCAGCTCACCAGCGGAGGGTCTTTATGCCCCATTATTCGTGGTTATTTTCATGAAAACATTTTGTAGAAAATTCTTTCCTAAATTTTCTGCTGGACAATGCTCTTTAGCTGAATATAATACTTTGGTACCTAATACGGTAGCTGTTAGGGGTTAAATTTTTGAAATTGTATCCTTTTCTCCTTCTTCAGCATAAATTTACTAAAAAAAAATCCTCATCAAAAAGTAAACAAACAATCGCCAACACCAAGAGTCCTATGAGTCTAAGTAAGTAACTATAATTCGTCAGTTAATCATGAAGAATCTTACTAACTCCTCCCTAGTAGATATCCCCACTGTGGCTGATGATCTAATATCGTCCCTTCACTTCAATCCAGACAATGATCTACTCCATACTGGCTCTTGGGATGGTTTATTGAACATATATGATGTGCGAAAGCTGGTAGCCAATTACAATATCTCCAATAAAGTTTCTCTTGATGACTGCTTATATGGCTCATTCAACACTGGATGCTCAGTGCTTGATTCTTGCTGGGATCCTCACAACAAAAGCTTACTTTATACAGGCAATATCAATGGGATGATCTATAAACTAGATTTACAAAAATTGACCTTTCCATCAGAACCAGTTTTGCCTTCATACCATATGGGTAAAAAATGCAATCTTGGAGTTAATGGGGTTCAAGCCAATCCAGCATTTAACGTTCTTGTCTCAATATCTTGGGATAAAAGTTTACAATTCATTGATCTACGAAAAACCGATAGGTGTACAATGAAAACCCTTTCAAAAAAACCATTTGCCATGGATATGAATGACAAACATTTGGCTGTATGTACTGCGAATAACCAAGTGCAAATATTTGATTTCAGAATGATGGGAGTTCCATTAGTGGAGACTAAAGAATCGGGTTTGAGGTATCAAACCAGAGAAGTTAAGATAAATAAGTATCTAGTGAAACAGTTAAGTAATGATCATATTTTCCAAGCAGAAAGTAGTTTGAAAAGTATCGCCAACTATGAAGAAGACGAATTTTTTGTCCAATCTTCTTATGAAAGTAGAATAATTGTGGATTACCTTGAGACCCCAGAAAAAGCTCAAGAAAAGAAATTTGCATTCAAATGTCATAAAATCACATCCAGTGATAACGTTGAGATGATCTCACCAATAAATTCGATCGTTTTATTCAAGGAAAAGAGGAAAATGACTTATCAAGAAAATCTTCATGATTTATTGTATACTGCTGGTTCAGATGGTTTAATAAATCTTTGGGACTTGAATAAGAAGAAGAAATTGAAGAAATTGAAAAAGTTTCCCCAATCAGTAATAAAACTTGCCATCTCTTCTCCCAATTCCGCTATTCCAAAATTGACTAATTCCACAGAAGCTGAATACTTACTAGCAATAGTGACTGCTGATGATTCTTTTAAGAATAATCGATATTTGGATGGAGGAGTTGGGTCAGCCGATGCTGGTATGAACAATACTCACCATTTCAATACGAAGCTTTATTTGAAATTCATCTGATTATTGTTTATTCTAGTCCATATATAAGAAGTATTTTTTGTTTTTATTAAAATAATGTAAACTTATGATGTGATTAGACGGCAACTAGTAGGATTTATTTTTGCTGAATTAGGAGAATCCATCTTACGGATTTCTCAATGCAGAAAATTTTAATTTACGTCAGAAAACTGTTTTGAAATGAAAAATTATATAAGTTTCACTGATCTTGCCTCCATTCAGGATATCAATGATACTGCTAAGGAGATTCATCCGCCACAAATCAACAGAATCTATCCTACAGAAAGCCATGACCTACTCCTCCGCTTCTCCTGCCAACTCCTGGTGGAAGTCGGATATGCCAAAGGTTGAAATTCCTCGAGGATTGATTGTTTTATCAACTTCTTTAGACCTTGATTCTCGATTCCAAAAAACAAACACCGAATTTGAAGCAAAAGCTTTGGCTTTTTTCTCTTATGACCCCCAGAGTAAACTGATATCCTTTGATGACACGAAAAATTTGCAATTTATGAATATTCCAAAACAATTGAAAGACGAAAGAACTGGGAAATATAAGTTCAATTTATTCAAAGGGTGGGAGAATTATAAGCCCATTGTGATTCCCAGAAGCATTCCTCACTTAGCTAATACTCTTAGCGCGATTATTCAATATGTTACCAATACAAATGGTGATGTCAAGGAAGAAAGAAATAAAGATAAAACACCCGTCGATGAATTATCTTATTTGATGGGTGGTTTGTCCGTCAAGAAAAAGACCCAAAAAGAGATTGTGGATAGTATTGATTTCATTACTAATAAAGGGGTTTTAAAATCTATCGCCAACATGAGTAATTACTCATTTAGAAAATATGGTGACCTTGAATTCAATGTTGTCACTTTGGGCAATACCATTTTTTTGTCCAACGAAAACTATAGAGAAATCAAAAGTGCTCAAACTATTAAGTTTGGCTGGTTGGGTCACAAATTCGAGTCATTAATTACCTCTGGTGAACCAAATGCAGAATTAACAGACGAAGAAAGAGACTCTAGAGCTCTATACACCAATGAGGAAACTTTCAAAGTGTTAGTCAATCTCACACTTGCACCATCAGATACCACAATAAAACCCAAATTTCAAGTTTATATGACTTCTGAGATGGATTGTGCAATTGGAGTTAATGATGACCCTTTAGATTTATCTAACTATTGTGAAATAAAAACCCACGAGATCAATAATACTTATAATATCCACAAAAAGCTTTTTCAAGTTTATCTTCAAGGGAACTTATCAGGTCAAAAAGAGTTTATTGTTGGATTCAGAGATGCTTCTGGAAATCTTGTTGAACTCACCAGAGAAAGCTCTTCCAGTATTGAAAAGACTTTATCCCTGTCTCAAAAATTTGATATACAGAAAGCTAGGGATTTCTTATATTATACCCTTGAATGGATTAAAAGTAAGGTGGAGTTTGGGGGAGAAGGAAAAGTTGCTTATAGAGTGGTGTTCAAAAATGGAAAATTTTTTTTGTACAAAGTTGAGAATGGAGAGCTCGTTAAAAAGTTAACAAATTTGGTTTATACCCCAGAATATGAAGCGTTTGTTAAAAAGTTATGATTTATTTGTTTTTATGCCTTTCTTTTTGTTTGTAATGGTTTATGTGTATAATGTATTTCTGATGTTTTTTGTTCATTTTTTTGTATTGGTATTATTGTTGATTATCTTATTATATTTACACTAAATTACAGTTTCGACTGCTTTTCAACTATTAAATAGATATCTTTACTTAAAGCTACCTCAAAAGTTGTAAAAATTAGTTATTTTATGTTGGGTTTAATGCATCAATTTTATTTTGAGCCCCGATACATAGCTCGTGAGCTGAGCACTGTTTTTTTGTTTTCAAAGATAAATTTACTTCAGTGCTATACAAACAACCATAACATACAGGGCAAAATGACAGAGTTCCAGAATAAGGAAGCAGGTGTGAGGTCCACCACATCCGATGATCCGCTACTCTCTTATCATTTATCACAAGCCATCAATAAATTGTTGACAAGACCCGGACAAGTTTCAGTTACCAATATTAAACGAGTTGCCCAAGTTTATGGTTTTGATACTTTTACTGAACCCCTCGAAAAAGGCAATGGTGACAGATTGACGGTTGCTGGCTCAATATTGTTAATTGATATAGACTTTGTGAGAAAATATATTGAGGATACTAAGGATGGTGAAGATGTGATAATGAAAGATGAAGATAATAATAAATCAATAGTAAAAAATGTTTCATTTTCTCTCTCCTCCAATCAAAAACTCAATGAATTATTATCACAAGCGTCATTGGAATCTCAAAAAAGCTTGAAATTTGTGGAATGCTTGAAAAAATTGTATTCTTTTACAAATAGTGATGTTTCTAGACCAAATTCTTGCAATAATGTCTTATTGAATAATTTAAAACTACAGCAAAAATCACAAGTTATTAAAGAAGACCAAATAGAATATGATATCATTGAATTGAATTCGTTTACCGAGAATTTGAAATACCTTTCCCTTTTAGATAAATTATCAATTTATTCAGCCAATCATGTTAGTGTCATTAATGAAGCAATCTTGAATGAAAATGATCATGAAAAATCAAATAACGGCAATTTAGTGTTGTTTAGTTATTTGAATGAATTGTGTTTTATTTTAAACTCTTTTCTTGCAAGAGAAACCAAGTTATTAATTCAGAAATTGTTAGAAAACTCAAGTGCTAATGAAGATACTTTTAATGGAATTTTTGATATTTTGAATGGTTATACAAAATTTGGGAAAGTGGAAACCAACCTAAATAACTCTCAACTAGGAGTTTTCATCAAATATTGGGAAAATAATAGATTGCTTAGATATAAACAAATTTATAAGAATGATTTTGATAATGATGGTGATGCGGAAATGATTAATGAAAAAAAAATTGATTCGTTTATTGAGTCTTTCGAAAAAAATAGTGTTAATAATCAAACAAACGTGAAATTTGTTAAATTGAGTGTTAATCATCATTTCAATAATGCATTGTTATCATTACATGATATCATATTGAGTGAATATTTCAAAACTATTAATGAGAAATCTGAAGCTTCATCCATAAATTCCAACACAAAAACTGCTACCAATATTAACTTTTTGTCAAAATTTAAAATTCCTTTAACCAACATTTCTACATTTACTAATCCCAAAAGCAGAGTTTGTCTAAATTTACAATTTTCTTCGCCAATCTGGATTCCGAAAGATTTGGTTGGAAAATGTTTTCAATCTTTCGCTACATTTGAAGAAGCGGATTTAGATGAAATCTCTAATGAACATACATTAGATCATCAAGAATCAGAATCAAATTTTAGAACGAAAAAGAGAAATGATATCAATGAAATTTATATTAAGAATTATAATGAATTATTTGATAAAGAAGAATTAAAAAATCTGAATAAAAATCATAAATTCAATCTGAAGAAACCAAACTTAAATGAAATATTAAAAGATTTTAATGAAGTTAATCAAAAAAATTATTTATTGAAACTATTCAGTAAAAATCAAGAAAATGATAATGAGAAATCCAAATATCCATTGGATATTAAATTATCATTTAAGTACAATTTAGTTTCCCATTTACATAAAATTAAATCTATTAGTCTATTCAATGATAGAGTTCATAAATCCAAAGATATTGATATTTCCGGTTTTAAGTTACCAATCAAAGAACAATTTCTAAAGTATGTCAATGGTGATGCAAAAAGTAATAACATAAGTGCAATTCAAGAAGACCACATCGAGGAAGTTTCTCCAACTGGACCATTGATAACTTCAAATAATATCACATTTTTCAGCCAGAAACAAAATTTGCAAACTACCATGTCAATTACTTCAGCCATGAATAATAATAGCTCACAAATTAATGAAAAGAATAAATTCAAAATTGATATGATTGAATCTCTTGAGATTATGTTTGAAAATTTAAGATCTTTTAGTATTATGTGGAACTTGATCGATTCATTGCTTAATAAGACTGTAATTTTACTGAAACATAATGAAGATTATATTATTAATAAATTGTATGGAGGAGTCTCCAATCATGATAAAACCAAAAGCACCTTTACAAACTTCAAAGAAGTGATTCAAGATACAACAATTGAGATCATACCCAATAGTCATAAACCAAGAAGAGAGTCAAGAAGAGCGTCATTCATTTCAGGTGATGATAGAAGAACTAGTGTTAACATTAAAGAGAATAATAGACTGCAAGAAGGTTTCACTAATAATGAAGATTTGAATTTGGATCAATTTCTAAAATCAATCAATGAAGGAAAATCAACAATGGGTTCTACTATTGCTAAAAATGTTCCGGAAATGAAAATCAAAATTAAATCATTATCAAGTAGCTGTGAAATTAGTCAAAGTATTTTGAGCAAAAACTATATTGAATTAATAGAAAATAAACCTCGTTCTGATATTTATGTTTTAGAAGTTGCCACAAATGTTAAAAATTTTTTGTTATCGAAAGATTTCATCATTCAGAATTTCAAATTGTTTATTTATAATGGGAACATTGTGGATATTGAAGTATTCAATGGATCAATTAGGTTTAATACTGATACCGACGATTTGCAAGTGAAACCGAAACTTGAGAAAATCTTACATTTCATCAATTTGACTGAAGATTTGCATCTGTTGTTATCAATTTTTTTTAATTAAAAGGTTTCATTTTTTCTGGCTCATTGATAATGTACCTTTATCAGCAAATTTGTAGAAATAACAAATATTACACATGACGGATGGCAGTGTACCGGTCCGTCCGCATTTCGCCTGTGGGCTGGATGGAATTTTTTTTAAGAGATTTTTAAAAGAGATGAACCTCATTTTGTCAAGTTGCCTCATCAATAAACCAGTTGATTTCTCTTGACTCGGGAATAGTGTTTTGTGTATCATCACCTTTCAAGAGTAACAAAGACAAAGAAATAACTTACCGTCAAGTATTCAAGATCATAGTAACCTTTCAATCATCATAAAAACGGTACTTAGCAATGTCAAAATTCCTATCAAGATTTTCAGGTAATAAACAAAAAGGTCTGAGATTATCTACAAAGATTCATAAACTAACTGACTCTTCGCAATCATCATCCCCGTCCATTTCAGATCTAGACGAAATTGCTATTTTTTCATTCAATTTTACCCAACTACAAACAATCAATAATATTCTAGAGAGTAACCTTCAAATAATTCGTCCAACCACTACAAAATCATTATATAAGTATCTTTTAAGAATACAAAAAACATTAGTGATTTTTCAATATTTGATTCAAGTTGGATCCGAAGATTTTATTAATAGTTGGAAACATTATGAAACTGGGATGTCAAATCCTCATTATGATTTACTCACAACTTTATTAGAAAATTTAGAAACTATTGAAAATTCCAACCTTTGTCAGGATCAAGGTTATGTTTATGCTTCATCTTTAACTAGTTCTAAGAAAAATAACATCAGAGGAATCTTGAGTTCAACCATTAATAAATTATCAACATTGAAAAATTATTTGAGTGATGATGAGGATCTTCAGCAATTTCGGTTATCTTTTCAAAAACTAAGATTTGATATGTCCAAACCAACTCCTAGATCATCAATGGATAATGTTCCTAGAAGTAGTATTAATGGAGGCTCAAGAAATAGTTTATCTTCTAGACCAATTTATTCAATGAATAGAACCGCTTCTACTGGAAGAAATTATCATATGAATAGTGTTAAAAACCTGATTATTGATGAAAACGATGATTTTAATAAAATTGATTTTCAATTAATGAAACCAAATGTGGACATTACTGAAAATATTTTGAACGTAT
Organism: Saccharomycopsis sp. FM-2023a; assembly: GCA_037355385.1. Lineage (NCBI taxonomy): Eukaryota > Fungi > Ascomycota > Saccharomycetes > Ascoideales > Saccharomycopsidaceae > Saccharomycopsis > Saccharomycopsis sp. FM-2023a. Next base: position 43,090 of record JBAKFZ010000098.1, read on the forward strand.
CAAAAAGAAGACAAACTTCATCAATTCAAGAACAACAAAAACCAAGAAGTTTTTCAAGTTCAAAATCTTTGGACTTAAACAGAATGATCAATACTCCTTCGACTCCTCATAATACAGAATTTAAAAGACTGCAAGCCACGGATTTCAAAAATTTTAGTAATAGATTACTGTTAAGTGGTACTAGTGCTACAAAATTTTCTTCACCTTTGTCAAGACTGACAATTACCGCTTCGGATATAGAAGAAGAAGTTTTGAATTCAGAAAAGAATTTGGGAACTTTAATCGAAGTTAATGAACAACCATTGGTTTGATGTTTTAATGATTTTTTTTCTATTTTTAAGCTTTTTTTTTTTGGAGAGAAGCATTCGATTTGTTGTAGTATAACTATAACAACATACTTTTAATCATATTAATATTGGATTACACATGCTTTTTTTTTTTTTTT